>WBMY01014422.1:20888-42968 GCA_013397315.1 Donacobius atricapilla
AGGAAGGGACATTTCCCCGGGATTCTTCCCGGGGTATCAAACCCTCCGCTCCCCCGCAGCCCCCCTGGATGTGGGACCCGGGATAGGAAAGGGACATTTCCCCGGGATTCTTCCCTGGGTATCAAACCCTCCGCTCCCCCGCAGCCCCCCTGGATGTGGGATGCAGGGATGCGCGCACGGCTCAGCTGTTGCCGAGGGAGAGGCGAGGGATGCTTCCTGCGGCATTGTTGTAACCATGGCTCCGCGGACGTCATCCCGGGAAAGCGGCGCCGGGAACATTTGCGGAACAAAGCCGAGGGTCCTCGGCGGAGCGCTGCCGTGTGCCCGCCGCTCATTTGCATACAGATTAACTCTGCCCCGAAACTGAAATTGGAGCGGCGAACTGAGCCGCGGGAATGGCGGCGGGGACCGGGACGCGGATCCCGGAGGGATGGGCGGGATGGGGACGGGGCAGGTTCCTTCCCGCTGAGGCTTTGGCTCTGCTGATGCGGCAGCTTTGGCCCTGCCCTCGCTGGGATCATCCCGCTGGGAGCTGGGGTGGAAAAGCAGCAGAGCCCTGGGAATGCTGGTGGAGTCGTTTTCGGGGCTCTGTCGGGCCTCGAGCCACGCTGTAAATAAAAACGCTGGGAAAGGCGGGGGGCACGGCTGGGAAACAGAGGGGGATGAGGGAGTTTCGGTGGAGGGGAAGGAGGGGAGGCAAAGCCGGGCTCAGCCAGCACGGCCCGGCCTCCCTCCTCTCCCCTATCCCATGGGAATTCCGTCCTGCCCGCCTTCGTGCCCAGCGCCTGGGCAGGGAGCAGGAGCACCGAGCTCTGGGGGCACCCACAGGCACCCCGGTGTTTGCAGCTCCTCTTCTGCTTCACAGTTTCATGGTTTGGGGTTTTTCTCACACTTGGGTGATGTAAACACAGCCAATGTTTTTGTAGTTTCAAGGAAAGTTTTCATTCCTGTTTTAGAGCTATGGACAGCTGATGGACAGTTGTCTTGACCAGCGGGATGGGGAGAGGTGCCAACCTTCTCCCCCAGTCCCTGGCCTTTATAAAAATACTATAAATGGAGTCAGATCTTTTAAAATAAACTTAGTTTCAGTTTTCATGCCTTCTGATCAATGTGTGTGTGTGTGTGACGAGCAGCATCAATCCACAGCCTCGTGGATCCTCTGCTCCTGGGAGCGTGGGGCATCCCTGGCGCACATTCCCTCTCCTCCCCACCTCTCCATGCCACAGTCGGGATATTTCCCACCTGCATGAGCCCAACGAGGTGCAAGGATTGTACCTGACGGCTCCCATGCGTTGGTGCCTTGGGATTTATCAGAAAAACAACTTAAAATTGAATTTTTGGGGCTTTTTTTTTTTTTTTTTTGTTTTTGTGTCACGGACTCACCGTTNTTTATGCCAAGGCCTCCCGGTTCCATTCCAAATGAAAAAAAAAAAAAAAAAACAAGGGATTATACAGTAATGATCCCATTGGAAATGCCCAAAAAAGTAAATCCCTCCTCTTTGGCCGGAGGTCAGAGCAAGAAGAAATCATTCCAAGGGCATTCCCAGGTGTCCTTCCAGGCTAGAAACCATTCCAAGGAAATTCCAAGGTGTCCTTCCGAGCTGACAGAGTCTCCCTGGAAATTTGAAACCCATCTCCACAGAACAGGTTTCTTCCCCTCCTTGAAAATTGAAACTTTACCAACAATTCTCAATTCTTTTTCCGTGAAAACTGAAAGTTTGATAAGCAACAAAATAAATCAGCTGGAAGATTAATTATTATTTTGCATATTTGACCTTTTAAAAAAGACAGAGTTATCCATGTTTGTGGAGAAATATTGTTACCGGAGCTTTTTCATGCGTAAAATAAATTGTCAGGAAATGAATTGATATTAGGCATTTTTATCTCTTCATGCGGTGAGAGGAAAACAAAGTTTTGAATAAATTTTCAGGTTTTTTTTTTTTGTGCTGCTCAGAGAAGTCCAGGGAAAAATTACTTCAGAGAATAAATGCAGCAAAAAAATCCTGGAGAAATTAAGAGTTCTTTTCATTCCTGTAGGCTTTTCCAGTCTAAAAAGTGGACATCACTTTCCCCATCAGGAATATTCCTGCGCTCAGGTGACTTTCCTGCTCTCTTTTAAGAAAAAACTGCATTTTTTTTCCCAGTTAAAAAAAAAAAAATTCCAATAAATCCTGAAGTAGTTATAATCCATCCCATATTCCATGAGAGTGCTGCTGTTGGGATTCTCCTGGCTGGAAGGAGCGTTTGGGAAGTTTTTTCCCTGTGTATTGAGGGCTTCCAGATCATCTCCAGCAGATCAAAGTCCCTCTTCGTGGAGCGATGGGTCTGACTCATCTTGGGCTGAGTCATCCCTAATATTGAACCATCCTTCAAAGGAAGGAAATCTTGGAAAACTTTTCACTCCTGGCAACCCCCACACTGAGGACTCGAGTCAATAAATCCGACACAGAAGGGGTGACATCAAAGGATTCCAAGTTTTCTTTGGCAAAGCGCATCCCAGCGTGAGAAGAAAGGTAAATCCCCTCCCAGCCGTGCCAAAATCACGGCTCATCTGCTTCGAAGGGGACGTGCCCTGGGAGCAAGGATTCCTCTCCCCAGGATTTATCCTCGTGTCCTGGGAGCAGAGCTTCCTCTCTCCAGAATTCATCCTTGCTGGGAATTGTTGTGCCGAGTTTTCCGGAATTCCCTGGCGCTTTGCAAAGCCCAGGAGGTGGATTTGTGCTGGGTGTCCTTGTCCAAAGGGTGTCACGGCAGGACACGGAATAGATGGATTCCATGGAGCTGTCAGCAGAGAAAGAAGCTTTATTTACAATCCCAGCAGGTTCTTTTAGAACACGCTGTGTAAAAAGGTCTATTATTGCTCCATGGCACTGACACTGCTCTCCATTGGGTCAGGAATAGGAAACAACCCCTGGGACAGTTGTTCTGGCAAAGGGAACACTGTTTGCTGAGCCTGTGCTGAGAAACGCAGAGAGATGTTTTGGAAAGAGAAACTGTTGGCAGCTTTCCCTTGGGAAAGGAGCCGGCAATGGTCAGCAAGCTGAAATTCAGGCTCAGAAATGTCCAGCCCACAAAAGGGATTCCTGCCAGCCCTGTGCCAGCCTGGAAGAGGAGTTGGAGTGAGGAACATTCCAGCTCCAACATGGAATCATGGAATGGGTTGGGTGGAAGGACCTGAAATCCCATCCCACTGGGACACCTCCCACTGCCCCAGGCTGCTCCCAGCCCTGTCCAGCCCGGCCTTGGGCACTGCCAGGGATCCGGGGGCAGCCACAGCAAATCTGGGAATTCCATTCCAGGGCCTCCCCACCTTCCCAGCCAGGAATTCCTGCCCAATCTCCCGTCTAAATCTACCTTCTTTCAACTCACAGCCATTCCCTGTGTCCTGGCCCTCCCTCCCTTGTCCCCAGTCCCTCTGCAGCTCTCCTGGAGCCCCTTCAGGCCCTGCCAGGGGCTCGCAGCTCTCCCTGGAGCTTCTCCTCTCCAGGGGAGCACCCCCAGCTCTCCCAGCCCGGCTCCAGCCCTGGAGCAGCTCCGTGGATTCCTCTGGGCTCTCTCCAGCAGCTCCACGTCCTCCTGATCCCATATTCCCAGTGCCTACAGCTTTAAAACTGAGCTGGATTGACTGAAATCCCTTCCCTGGGATGTGTGGAAGTGGGATTTGTACTACTCCATCTGCTACCTGAGGAGGAGGGTGAGAAACGCACTTTAATGAGGAGAACTTTGGGAAGACAAACATATGGACCTGGGAATTGGATGGATTCTTTTTTAATAGCCCAGAGCTCTCCAAGTGGGGCTGAAATCATTTTAATTCCCAGGAAAAAGGCACAGGGAACAGCTCCTTAATTGGGCCTGAACGAGGTGACGTGAATGGAAAACTGGGAGTACTGAAAGAGCTTCCCGTGGTAGATTCTCCATCAGGGGAGTTTTGCAGTTCCTCCCCCCCGAATCAACCATTTAGCATAAAAACCCAGGGATTTCTCAGCTGGATTTTGAAGCGTAACCGGATTGTGGGAATTTGGGGAAATGGAACAACTGGGGGCTTCCAGCACGGTTACAAAACTCACACTGAGCTATTTTTATCCCATATCCAAGTGGAGTGAGGTGGAGTTACACAGGGGGAGTTTGGGAACGGAACAGATCCATTGGGAAGATTTATTCGCCGCTTGTAGTTTTTCCCCTGGTTTCCACCTTTCCTAAAAAATTTCCCTTTGGTTGGGAGGTCACACCCAGCACAGCTGCATTCCCACCTCCTGATTCCTTGGCTTCCCACCTCGAATTTTCCAGGTTTTTCCTTCCCTTTTCTGGCTTTCCCCCAGAAATTTCTGAGCTTCTTTAAAGCCTTTAAACCAAAGTTTTAATTAAATGCAGATAAAGCAAAGTTTATTTTAATTTTGGTTTTAAGAATTCATGGAGTATCCATTCCAAACTTAGGGAATACAGCAGTGGTGTTACCACAGAATTCCAGTGGTGCTTTTTATCTGTTTATCCTCTTCCAGACCTGTATTTTTAAGGATTCTGATCCATAGGCCATTTTAGCTTTCTGAAAGAGCTAAAATTTGGTGTTTTGTTCTCTCAGAGGATTTAAACGGCTTTGGAAAAGAGCTTTGCCATAAATTATTCAGGTAATAAATATGTTTGGGAAGCGTTCAGTGTTGGATGGGACTTGCAGCAACCTGGGGTAGTGGTTGGAAAACTTGGACAGGAGGTATCCCTGTCCATGGCAGGAGGTGGAATGGGATGGGATTTAAGCTCCTTTTCCTCCCAAACCACTCCACAAAATACAGATTTTATCTTTCCGTAATAAATGTGAAATCCGTGTTTTTATTGACTTGATATCTTTAGCATTTTCCCCAAATTTCTCACATTTATGGAAAGGTTCCTGATTGCCAGCTATGGGATTCGGTGGTTTCCTTGAGTTTCTTCCCAAAGAAGGCTGGGAAAATCTAGGCTAATAATTAGGTGCTATTTCCTTATGTAGCGATATAAAAAAACCCCCATATAAATATATAAATACGGATCTAAAATCCTGGAATGACAAACACATCCACAGCCAGGATGCAGCTGCTTGGGAAAAAAAAAAAAAACACCCCTCAATCACGGGAACAATTGGGAAAACAAATCCCGTGCCATTTTTAGGCCGTCTCCAGAGAAGGGCTCATCAAATCTGCACGAGTTCCATCCCAGGAGCGGCTCCCAGCTCTCCCAGTGCCCCTGTTCTCTCTGGAATGTTCTGCCCAGCCAGGCAGGGCTCAGGAGGGTCAGCGCTCCCAGGATTCTGATGGATCGGACTTGGCAGCTCCGTGGCCTCAGGGCTTCCTCGGGAGCTTGGGGAGCAGGGAAGCTGCTGGAAAAGAGGAATCAGCCTTTTGTGCCCCTCCTGCCGCTTTCCCCTGGAAGTTTCCCCGATTTTTTCCCTGTGTTTTTATGGATTGGTTGGTGATTTGAAACATCCATGGAGGAGGCGGAGCAGCTTTCCCCTGGAAGTTTCCCCGATTTTTTCCCTGTGTTTTTATGGATTAGTTGGTGATTTGAAACATCCGTGGAGAGGGCAGAGCAGCTTTGCCCTGGAAGTTTCCCCTATTTTTTCCTGTGTTTTTATGGATTAGTTGGTGATTTGAAACATCCGTGGAGAAGCTGGAGCAGCTTTCTCCTGGAAGTTTCCCCTATTTTTTCCTGCGTTTTTATGGATTAGTTGGTGATTTGAAACATCCATGGAGAAGGCGGAGCAGCTTTGCCCTGGAAGTTTCCCCGATTTTTTCCCTGTGTTTTTATGGATTAGTTGGTGATTTGAAACATCCGTGGAGAAGCTGGAGCAGCTTTCCCCCGTGGGGCTCGGGGTCAGAGGTGCCCTGGGGTGTTCCTGCAGCTCCTGGAGGTGGCACCAGGGCTCCTTTGGCTCATCCAGGCGTGGGATTGGATTTATTCCAACGGGATCCCAGCAGAGAGAGCCAGGCTGGGAATTGTCACGGCCGGTGGTGCTGAGGGAATGGGAATGTTGCTGAGAGCTGCTGTCGCCATTGCCACCAGAATTCCACAGGGATTAACGCCCTGGGCTGGAGAGGAGAAGCTCCAGGGAGAGCTCAGAGCACCCACCAGGGCATAAAGGGGTCCAGGAGAGCTGCAGAGGGACTGGGCACAGGGAATGACAGGACACAGGGAATGGATCCCAGTGACAAAGGTTGGTTGGGATATTGGGAAGGAATTCCTGGCTGGGCTGGAATTCCCAGAGCAGCCGTGGCTGCCCCTGGATCCCTGGCAGTGCCCAAGGCCAGGCTGGACACTTGGAGCAGCCTGGGGCAGTGGAAGGTGTCCCTGCCGTGGCAGGGGTGGGATGGGATGGGATGGGATGGGATGGAAGGGGATGGGATGGGACGGGATTTAAGGTCCCACCCAACCCAACCCATTCCCAGATTCCATCTGTGCAGCTAACGCAGAGAATGCCACGTTCCATTTTTTCCTGGATTTTTTTACCTGGAGACCAAATGTGAGTGTTTACACCACGAGGGGATGGATCCCGGAGTTCCTGAGCTGCTGCCTCCTCCTGGCAGAGGTTTGCTGGGAGCTGCCCCACGGGATTAGCACTCCTGGAACGCCTTTTAATCTCCCATAATCAAATCCATCATCAACATCATGAATTCCCTCTCCTGGTTCTCATGGAAAACCATCCCAAGTTGCTCAAGAGCTCCTAATTCAGGGTTTTCCTGAAGTATTCCAAGTAATTCTCTTTTGATCCAAGTGTTAATCGCTAATTTTGATGGCATTTGTTTTACCTGGAATGGGAAATTCCCAAAGTGTGGAAAAGCTTTGGCAGGGAGTTCTCTTGGCATAAATTTAAACTCAGGGAAGGATTTTCCTGAACATGGAACTTCTCGTGGTTGTGTTCGAAGTTTTCCACAATCAGCCGGGGCTGGAATTTCACATGAAGGCTGAACTTTGCATTCTCATTTGATTTTATCATTTTAGTCGAATGCTAATGAGCCTTCAATTATCATTTCTGAAAGTTAATGACTGAGATAATGGGCTCGGGGCTGTTCCCTGTGGTGCTCCACGGGGGATCTCCAGGTTCCTGCACGTCCTGGGGATGAGCAGCTTGGAAGCAGCTCCAGGCTGGGAATGAACCCCGCTTTCCCCAGCTCTGCTTGTTTGAGGAGGAAAGGAGGGGCAGGTGCCAAGCTTTCCTCTCCGTGACAGGATCCAGGGAACGGCTGGAGCCGTGCCAGGGAAATTTAGGCTGGATATTGGGAAAAGGGGATGAGGGGGCGCAGATCCCATGGGAGTGGTGACATTCCCAAGGCTGCCAGAGCTCCAGGAGCGTTTGGAAAAGAGGCCCAGGATGGGGTTGTTGGGGTGTCTGTGCAGGGCCAGGAGCTGGATCCGTGATCCCTGTGGATCCCTCCCAGCTCAGACATCCCAGCATTTTATGACCGTGCCATCCCTGTGTCCCACCACCTCCTTCCTGCCCCTCTCCACCCCTGCCTGGTTCTTCCTGAGCTTGGAAGCACGGGATCGATCCCAGTGCTGGGCAAACCCAACTCTCCATCCTCATCCTCACATTCCCTGTGAAACTTCCCCAAACCTGGGCTGATGAATCCCCGATTCTGAATTCTTTTCCTCGAGACCCTGGCGCTCGTTCTGCCGTGGCTGCTGCAGACCCACTCCGCCTTCCCCAGGTTGTTTTCTTGTTGCTTTTCTATGGAAAAAGAGGATTATTCTGGTTGCAATTTCCATGGAAACAATTACCATAAAGTATTGATCGCCCAGGATAGATTGGGAAGCATGAAAGGATAGAGGTTGTCTCCATGGAAACACGGACATTTCGAGCTTTTTATTCCTTAAGAAAAGAATTCTTATGGCTTTCCTTCCAATAAGTTTCTGGTCCAGTTGAAAATAATTGTGTCGTTTTAATTAAAATCGTTAGTGTAATCAAGAATCTGTTTTAATGGCATTGTGAAATTGCAAGGAAAAGTCTGGAATAGCATTTTCCTAAAAAAAAAAAATAAAGGATTTACGTCATTTGCACAGCATTTTTCACCCAGAAAAGTACCTGAGCCACATCATTAATTGTCCATGAAAAACAGGTCAAAAATCGACCTTTTCCTTCTGGAATTTAAGGGATTTTTTTTTAGGATTTTACTGTTTTCTAGGATTTCAGTGGATTGATAAAGGAATCCCCAACCTGGGACAGCTGCGGGTGGCACAGGGAGCTCAGCTCCTCAGGTTGGATTCGGTTCCGGAAGAGCTGAGGTTGGACCTGAATTCTTCTGATTTCAGATCGTTTATTCCTCATCCTAGAACCTTCAAGGCTTCATAGCTGGGGATGTTTTTGGGCGCTTCAGAAATTCCTCCAGAGAAAGGATGGGAGAACGGATCCCTGGTTGTTTCAGGAACGGTTTGGATGCTCCAGCCTCAAACCTCAGAATCCCAGACTGGTTTGGGTTGGAGGGACCTTCAAGCCCATCCTTTTCCTACCTGGACACCTCCCACTGTCCCAGGCTGCTCCCAGCCCTGTCCAGCCCGGCCTTGGACATTCCCAGGGATGGGGAATCCACGACCTCTTTGGTTGAAAAAATCCCCCAAATTCACAAATAACCTCTCCTAACCGCCAGCCGGGAAATCATTCCAAGCTTTTTCCCTGGATGGTCTGGTCCCAGTGGAGATGCTTCAGGAGCCTTTAAATGCATTTAGAAATCCGGTGGAATTAAATGGCCCGGAGGAAAACCCTTGGAACATCCAAATCCCCATGGAGGAGCCTGGGATTGGAAGGAGTTGGGCCTGAAGGTCCCTTCCAACATGGAGCCATGGAATTATTTGGATGGAAGGCTCCTTCAAGCCCAGCCAGTCCCACCCCTGCCATGGGAATGGATTGTTTCTGTTTCTAGCTGAACACTCCTAAAAGTTGATTTTTTGCTTTCATGGCTTTCTGTCCGTGCTTCTGTACCAGACTCCAGGGAGTTTTTCATAATTCCCTTTTTCAAATCCAAGGTTCAGAGCTGACCTCACTTCCAGATCCTGCTCTGCATCATTCCTTACGTTTAGATCTTGGTTATTCCCAGCAAATCCAATATTTTTCCTGCTTTATCCCCCAAACCTTCTCTTTCTGTGCTCTGTCTTTGTGCTCTGGTTCCCTTCATCAGTGTGAGAGCTGATAAATATTTAGTGTGATATAAATAAGCACCTCGATACATCATTAAACATTCCAGCAATTAAAATTCCAGCTAATTGAAGGCAAAACTTGTCAGTCTGATGAAAAACGAGTCCATTAAGGCAGGAAAAATGGCATTTAGGAAGGAATGGGATTGTTTTGCAGCTACGAAACAATTGCGGCTTTTTCAGACTCTGCGTAATTCTTTTCTACTCTTTTTAAGTCTTTTTTTTCCCATGCAGATTGAGGGTGAGACCTTGCTGGGGATTTGGGAATTCCATAAAGAGGGATGTGCAAACTCCTCCTTTTCAGCAGGAAACAATCAGGCTGTGGAGACAAAACAAAGATTTTTTTTTAAATATCTTTAATATATTTTTTCTTCCCCTTTTTTGGTGGCATTGGGAATGTCTGGGTTTTGTGAAGTGGATTCGAATTGTTTCTCGTCGTACTTGGATTTCTGGAGTTAATCCCTGGCTGGAATCACAGAATCCTGGAATGTTTTGGGTTGGGAAGGACCTTGAGGATGATCCCATGGGCAGTGACACCTTCCCACTCTCCCAGACTGCTCCAAGCCCCATCCAACCTCAGATAAAACCGGGAATTCTCCGTGTTTAATTTTGGAAATGAGGGAAAAGTGGGAATTACTACACAGCAGATTTGCTGGAGCAAGAGGCAGGGGGAAGTGATAGGATCCGGGAGAAGCTGAGGATGACGGAGCAGAGGAAAACCAGGAGTGTGTGGGCTGGCAGAAAATGTGGCTCAGCAGGAGAGGAAGCAGTCTGGGATGTCAGCAGGGCTGGAGGGATGACAAGGCAGGTATTTGAAACTGAAACCTGCCGCTGGAACTGGGATTGGCTTCCCAAATTCCTGGTTTAGTGCAGAGCTAAGTCCTGGTTTAGTCCCAGCTGCTGACTGGAAGCAGAGTTTGGCCTGGAGATCTGCAGGGAAGATCAGAGTTTGTGCTGGAGACCTGGAGTGAAGGACTTGGAGGTGCCAGGGATAATCCTAACGAGTTGAACATTCCCGTTTCCTGTCCTTTTTCCTGGAAAAATGCGAACCAGTGCGTTATGGGGAGGGCACAGAGGATTCCTGTGCTGGGACAGGAGGTGGATTTGGGCTGATGAGGTCAGGGAAGGGATCAGCCTTGGAATTCAGGGTGTTCCCGCTGCTCCTGATGCCGAACCCACGTGGATGAGTTGGTTTCCTTCTGCTCCCAAAACAGGGGCAGCGAGAGCTCAACCCCTGCCCCAAAAAGGGGAGAAGCACTGGGAAATCTCCAGCTGGGAATTCCTGCTCTGATCCCGGACCTTGCCCTGTGGAAGCAGGAGCTGCCTGGGAAGGAGCCTGTTCGGAACCGTTCACTGCTCCCTAATTCAGGCAGCGTTTTCTGCCCCATGTTTCCCAATTTTTATGTAATTCTTGGTGGCTTGGGAAGTTTTTTTTTTTTCCTCAGCCTCCCCTCTGGCGTTCGGTGCAGTTGGAGATTTTTCCATCCCACTCTGGTTTGGATTGGGAAGGATCTCTCTGCGTTCCCTGTCTCGTTTTGGTGTTACCTGAATCAAACCAGGGGCAGCAGCCGTGCCTCTGTCACCGCAGCCCCAGCAAATCCCATTTTTATAAAGCCAAGCCTTTCCTGTTCGTTCTGAAAACTCTGAGGTGAATATTGCAAACTCCATGGGAATAACTCATCCTCTCTTGGAAAAGGGAACGTGTCCCTTATCAGGCTCAGCAGGATTCCAGGATCGGAGATGTCAGGTGGAAAAGAAACTATTTTATTATTATTATTATTATTATCAAGGCCTCCAGTGATGTCTTTAATCTCCAGCTGCAACTCTTTCATCTTTTACGGAGAAGGAATGATTCAATATCCCTGCGAGGTGCACAGCAAACCTCTGACGTGCTTCCACATCATTCCATCGTGTCCATCAGCTGGAATTCCAGCCCTTTCCCACTGCCCTGTGCTTCAGGAAGCCCATCTGGAAATTTTATGTTTTAAATTCCAGTCAGACCCTTTAATCTCCAGCTGCCCCAGCTGCTGCTTCCCTGGAAGTTGAGGGGTTATTTTTGCGTTAGTTTGGAAGGAATATTTGGAAAATTTCAGGAAGCTTTCTGTCTGTGAAATTCCAGAATCCCAGAATCACTGAGGCTGGAAAAGCCCTCCAAGACATCGAGTCTCTTCACAGAATTCCAGAATGGTTTGGGTTGGAAGGGAATTTAATCCCATCCCATTCCCCTGCCACACCTTCCACTATCCCAGGGTGCTCCAAGCCCTTTCCAGCCTGGCCTTGGACACTTCCAGGCATTGGGAACCTCCAGAACTTCCCTGAAACCCCCCAAAATTCACAAATAACCCATCCTAACAGCCAGCCTGGAGAACATTCCAGTCCCTGGAAGAAGCTGCAATTATTTGCAAGGATCTTCCCAAATTAAAGAGGCCATCCAGGAGACTTCTGTTCCTCTGGGAACTGATCTTGGAAAAACACCGGGGGAAAAAAAAGCCCCAGCACTTCATCCCGGCTGTTATTTCCATGCCTTTGTGTTCTGTTTGCACAGAGGCTTCACAATTCCGTTTGCTGCCTCCCACACGGAGCTGGTGCCTCCCAAATGCCGCAGGTTCCTGTGGAGCCGGCAGCAAATCCACCTGGATTCCCAAAAAACAACCAAGAGGAATTTTGTTTTCGTGCTGTTACCTGAGTTGCCAGCGAGGGGATCAGAATATACTTGGATTTTTGGATGGGATTTGCCTCTGGAAAAAGGCTCTAAATTCATTTTAGGTGTTGGTTTTGGAATTGAATGTTTGTGCTTTCCCATAAAATATAAAATCTATCAAAAGTATGGAGGTGTTGTTTAATCCAGGCTTTACCTCCCACTTCCCAGCTCACATCAAATTATTTGGTTCTAAATTACTCTGGAAAAGGATTTTGTGATGAAAGAGCGGGGTTTGGGTTTTGGGAGTTGTTCTGATGCTTCCCTTGTGCGTGGTTCCCATCATTTTACCTGGAATCTCATCATTTGGAATAATGGAATTAATACAAAATATTCATTTAATGCCATGAAATTGTCACCAACAGAAAGTGGAAGAGGTTATGGTTTATCCTTGGGTTTGACTGAAGATTTTATTTCGATTTCACTGAGAATTCCTGTTTGAAGTGCGACAGCTCATCCCAAACGCTGGGAATGGACAGATTCCATGGGACCCTGGGAGCGGCTGCCAGGCTGGAGAAGCCAAACTCGTGGATCCCACGAAATCGGGGCGGGAATTACTCCCAGAGGTTTTGGGTGGATGCAAAAATAAAACATGAGGCAGGTGAACAACATTCCTGGGAAGGAGAAACTGCAGGTTTACGTGGTGGATCAGTTTCTTGGAACTGGGTTTCCTGGAATTGAGTTTCCTGGAGTTCCATCCATTTCAGGAGCCGTTCCCGGGAATATTTTTAATATTCGTGGCACATATCATGCTCTAAGAACAGCGCGTTACGGATGGATGTTATGGACATTGTAATTGTAAATTACAGCGTTTAGCTGGGTGAAATTCCTAATTAACTCCCTAACGAGCTGCCAGGGCGATTAGCAAAGGCAGGGCTTTAAAGGGTGCAGGGAGAGCTGGATTTCATGGATGTGGGTGGGGAAACTTGGCTTGGGATTCAAGTTGGAGAAGTCGAATTTATTGACCAGCGTTTCGTTGCTCCATTGCTGACCGGAGACAGGGATCCGATCCTGTGGGATTGTTTTTTAGAAGAACGGGAGTTTTCTTAAACTGTGGCCACATCTCCAACCATTCCTGATCCGTCAGTCCCTAATTTTGAACCTTCCTAGGGCAGATTTCCAGGGAATGGCTTTAACCTGAAGGGTGAAATGGGATTTTGGGGCAGGAATTCCTGGCTGGGAGGATGTGAGGGGCTGGGATGGAATTCCCAGATTTGCTGTGGCTGCCCCTGGATCCCTGGCAGTGCCAAGGCCAGGCTGGAACTGTCTGGGATACTGGAACTGTCCGTGAGGTGGAAATGGAGCTTTAAGGTCCTTCCAAGCCGAACCATTCCAAAATTCCATGATGTTCCAACAGGATTTAATTGGAGTCCAAGGGAATTGGATTAATTAGCTTCCCTCAGGTAGGAAGAGTTAAAAACGGGAACAAACCAGCTGAAAACACAACAAATTCCCCGTTTCACTTTTCCACACGTGGAGGACAAAATTCCTCATGAAAACCGGGACTAAAATCCATCTTAAAGCGGATTTGTCCGACAAACTGAATTATTCATGGCAGCCGCAATGGCAGGGAGGGGCTGAGGGAGATTAATTAGTTAATTACCCCCCTCAGGCTCGTTAGGGCCACCGGAAGCCCCCTGGGTGGAATTCCTGTCGTGTCCAATTAGCAGCTCATTAATCCAGAGGTGGCTCTTTCCTTGAGGAGGGATCCCATCCCATTTGTTCGGTTCTGATTTTATTAACTGGGATCTGATTTTATTAATTGGAATTTGATTCTGATTTTAATAATTTGGTCCCATTTCTAGCCAAAGCAGTTCCCAGTTGCTCTCTAAATCCCAAGAAAATAAACGTTCCTTGGCCTAAAACCCGGCTTTTCCCAGTTTTTAGGTCTAAACACACCAATATTGCTGCCTGGGGGTTTCTAGATGGGCTCCTCGTGCGGAAAACTTGGGGGAAAAAAATCAGGCTCAGGCCAAGTTTTGTTCTCCTAAATTCAGGAATAATTTTGCAGCTGAGTCTGCTCCCCCTGGAATTGCTCCTCGGAGTGGCAAAGCCTTGGAGGTTTCAGAGCTTCCCGTTGGAGATGTTGGGGGAGTTGCTGGAAAATATGGACGGTGTCCATGTGGGATATGTGCAAGAACCATGAAATCGTGGAATATCCTGAGCTGAGGGACACACAAGGGTCACTGATCCAACTCCTGCCTGTTGGAGTCCGGGGCAGGTGGAAAACCCCTGGAACTGCCCTGGGGGCTCCCAGACCCTGNCAGAAATAGAATAAACACCTTTGCAGACCCAGCCACAGGTTCTGTTCATCTTTTAAACCCTGGCACGGGACTTTGCAAAGAGAAAACCCCAAATTAGGGGGTTGATGGGGTGGAAATTCCATCACTTGCCCTACAGGACAACCCCCAAATCCCACCCTGTGCATCCCTGAGAGCATTTTCCTGGAGCTCTGGGGGGTCTGGGAATGTGCCCATTCCCCGGGGAGCTTTTCCAGTGCCTGGCACCCTCTGGGGAAGGAATTTCTCCTGATATTTCGAAGGGAATCAACTCCAGGGGCCGAACCGAGACAAACTGATGGTGGTTTTGTCCTTCCGTGATCCACATTTCCCTTCCCTGCGTATCCAGGATTTGATCTGACTTCCAGCCTTCCTTGTCATCCAGGTGAAGTCACCCATGGCACAGCAGATCCTGCTCCTCCCTGAAACCCCCGGGAATTCCTGACGTTCCAGCAGCTCAGCATCCCATCCTTCACCAAAAAAAAAAAAAAAAAAAATTAGAATTTCAGCAGAGTTTCATATTTTCAAATGGTCATTGCAGATTTGACTCCTCTCCGTAGCTGGGATGGTTCCCAGGGCACTTCTTCAGTGCTGAAGAGATTAAAACTCTGTTTTCAGAAGAAATTTAAGCTCATTTTCAACATCAAGCACAATAATCCTTATCCATAAAAGCCTGAAAATTCCCTGCCCTGTGCTTCACCTCGACTGCTTCAACTCAAAAGTGTCGGGATGCTTCCTTTGATTGAAAATTCCTCTATTTATGGTGGAAAAAAACCCCCTAAAATGCAATGTTTAATCCAAAAACGTGAAGGGCAGAGGATAAATCTTCCTCATTTCCAAACATTTATACAAGGAAAAGGAAAATCCATCCAAATCCAGGGGAAGAATCTCCAGAGAACAAATAAAACTTCGGGGCTGTGGAGGAATTTCACTCCTGGGTTCTTTTTTTGCTGTGTGAAACACGAAGTTACGATTTTGTAACTCTTGTTTTTCTCATCTGGTTTTTAATTTGATAAATTTGTTTTTAATGTTTTATTTCCCCGAGCAGCCCAACAGCAAAAATACCCTGGAATTTAGAAAAGCATGCAAGGATCAAACCCAACAGTAGAGCTGGAGAATGACTCAATAATTACAGATTTAGGGAAAAAATAATTCCATGATTTTTGATGTTTCTTCTTTGGAGAAAACAGCAACTTCACAGTAGAATTTCAGAGTGAATTCTTTGACATTTCAGAGTGAATGATTTTCAATTTCAGGGTGAATTCTTCTAAATTTTAGGGTGAATTCTTTCAAATTTCAGAGTGAATTCTTTCAAATTTCAGGGTGGATTCTTCCAAATTGATCTTTCCAGGTGATTTTTAAATGGAATTCCATTGGCATCCCTTTAATTGCAGTGCTACAGAGATTTTCTCCAGGAAAACCACCAAGGTATCATCAGCACAACAGGATTGGCCAATATATTTTAATCTAAACTCTCCAATTCCTTGATCTAATTCCATTATCCCAGAGTGGGAAAAGAGCTCCAGGATCAAGCCCAACCTCCAGGGGATGAATCAATTTTCCCTCCTGATTTTTCAGGTTTGTCACCTGAAGGTTTTCTTTGATTCCCTCAGCTTTGTCACCTCAAATTTTGCTTTTGACCCTGGCTCGGAGCATCCCGAAATCCAAATATTCCGATTTATTTTTCTTCCCAAAGGCCAAATCAATTCTTTTCCCCCGGCACAATCCCGTGGGTTTGCTGTTTGGGTGGACACAAAGATTTCCTCCTCCAACAATGGAGATAAGTGTGTTTTCCTTGGGTTCCGTTCCTAATAAAACAGTCGGGATTTCGCATCTCGGGGGGCTAAAAATAGCCGGGCCTTGGGTTTAATTACAGAGTTTTCTTTTTCCCGAGGATTGTGTGCGCTGGAGGTTGGAAGGGTTTTGTTTCCAAGGAAACAAAAGCTCTGCGCTCACCGTGCATCCCGTGGCTCCTGCAGGAAAATGCCATCGTCATTCCCGGGAGAGAGGGGGCACTTGGGAGGGGGCAGCACCTCTCTGACAGCACCTGAGAATCCCCATTTTTCCCACGCTTGGGAAGGTTTGGCTCCGGGTGCTGCTGGAATTGCGTGGAAGGATGGTGGTCCCATCGCCGTCCCCGGCGGCACTCGGAAGGTGTGGGGCTGGCAGGAGCGACCTGGGGTGAGAGCCCCGGGATGGATCCCAGCTCTGCTTCCACGTGGAATTTGCCGTTCCCTGGTGAATGAGGAACTCAGAGTGGTTCTGCACTTTCACGGGGTGAGGGGACGCAGGGAACGGCGTCCCACTGCCAGAGGGATGGGTGGGATTTGGGGAAGGGATTCCTCCCTGCGAGGGTGGGGAGGCCTCGGAAGGGATTCCCCAGAGAAGCTGGGGCTGCTCCTGGATCCCTGGAATTGTCCTGGACAGGGCTGGGAGCAGCCTGGGACAGCGGGAGGTGTCCCTGCCCACGGCAGGGGTGGAATGGGATCATCTCTAAGATCCCTCCCAACCCAAAGCGCTCCAGGATTCCAGGATTTTGGGAATAGCTGTTTTTATGTGTTGCAGGTGCGATGTGGGGAAGGGCAGAGCAGTGCCAAGGGGAGAGGCTTCCCAATTCCATCCCCGTTCCGCTGCAAATCAGGGAAACGGGAGCAATAAAAACAGTCTGAAAAGCACAGGAATGGGCAAACAACTTGGAAAGAGCCCAGATGCCAGAGCCCGAACATTTCTGTGTGAGTGGAAGGGGTTTTTTTGGGAAGTCTTTGGGAAGAGCCTCTCTTCTCCCTGTTCTGAGATAAGGATATTTAGAGGGCAGGGAATTACAGTTAAATTCATGCATTCGCCGTGTGTGGATGTGTGACGTGGAATATCCTGGGAATCGGGATTAAATCCCTCAAAGGGCTTGAACCTCTCCCTGAAAGCTGCTCCGGGAGCAGCATTTCCCCACCAGCTCCAGAGGGGCTCCTGCAGAGCTGCACAGCGGCTTCCCAAAGCCTTTATTTGGAATTTTTGGAGTTTATTGTTCGAGCCTCCTCGGAGAACAGGTGCACCCAGGTGGAATTTGAAGGAATATCCACTTCTATTCCCAAGGGAGCAGCTCCAAGGCTCTGTTTTTCCACACCAGGCTCTGCCTAACAAAGCTCAGCTCAACTGTGTGCAGTTAACTGCAGTTCTGGCACAGCCACTCTTCCCAAATTGTTTAAAAATCAGAGCCATTATGAATGTTCACAGTTTCCAGCGTGCCAGAATCTCCTGGCTTGGCTGAGTGCACGGAGGAAGGAATATTGACGCGCTGCTGGGGGTTGGAATGGGAGTTGTTTTCCATGGAAAAATAGCTGCTGTCAAGAGGAGTTAATTTTTGTGGCAGAAGTTTAGGATGTAATTGCGAAGGGGGGCTTCAGTTGTGTCGAGGAAATAATCTCAGAATTCCAGCCAGCTTTGGGCTGGGAGGGAGCTCAAGTTGTTCTCATTCCACGGGCAGGGACACCTTCCCCAAGCCCAGCTTGCTCCAAGCCTCATCCAACCTCATCATCCAAAAGAATCTAGGAAACCAGATCCCAAGGTTCGTTGGTTTTCCGATGTTTTCGCTCCTTTTGTTGTCACGAAGGGTTTGGGAAGCTGAAGATTCCCAGATTTTCAGGGTTTAGGAACTGTTGCGGAGTTTTTCAAGGGGGATGAAGAGCTTTGTCCTTAGGATTGCCGGTGGGAGCCTTCCCTCTGTCCTGCTCCAAGTATTCCCAGCTTTTCTTTGGGTGCCGGAGGTGATGCCTGGGGATGGGACAGTGGTGACACCCGGCAGCCTTCAGGAGCTGCTGGTGGCCCTTTGCAAAGATTTGGGACCTTCTCCTCCTGGGGTCCCCCTGGGATCACCACGGCCGTGCTGGGTGCGGAGCTCTGAGGGAGGAAACCTGTGGAAAAAAACGGGATTAAACTTCCCTGGCTGCCCTGGCGCTTCCTCCCTGCCCCGAAAATCCGACAGGACGGGGAATACTGTAAAACATTCCCATGCAGATGGATCTGTGCTCCAGGGAGCTTGAGGGATGATGGGAATGAGCATGAGGGGAGAGCAGAAAGGAGCAATCCAAGGAAAAGTGCTGCTTTCCCCGGCTCCTGGCAGGAAATCGCTCCTTAAGTGGCGCTCCCGAATTGTCAGCTGCTTGTTTTAACACCAAATGTGTAAAAATCCAGCCCTGCTTCTTTCCAGAAGATGGGAAAGCTCTGGAGAGCTGCAGCTTCAGGGCTTGGAGACAGGGGGGGGAAAAAAAAACCCAAAAAACTGTGGGGGTTATAAGTCATAATATTGTGACCTATTCCAGAGGCAGAGATTTTATTCCCGGAGAAAGCAGCGCTGTGGAGGAGGTGCAGAGAAACCGGGAAGGTTTGGGGATGGCTCAGGGCCCTCCCAACCCCATCCTGCTCCTCGAGGAGTTCGGGATCTTCGCGCTGGGATCGGAACCCAAATCCAGCTTCGGATGCTCCGGGCTGGAAACGCCACGTGGGGGATTTCACTGATCCAGGAACGTCCAGGGGCGCAATTTCCCTCCTGGCCTGGAATTCCGGAGCACTGCTGGGCATTCCTTTGGCAGCTGCTCCTCCAGAGGGTTTCCCTGCTGGAGAGGGAGCCAGAGCCGGAGCCGGGAGAGCTCGGGAATTCTCAGGATGCTGGAGAGGAGAGGAGAGCTGGCTCATCCCGGATCAGCTCCCGAGCCACGGGGAATTTGCAGCTGCAGAGGAGGAGGCTCAGGAGGAACCTTCGGGCTCTGCACAAGTCCCAGGCAGGAGGAGCCAGGGGGGATCGGGCTCTGCTCCCAGGGAAACGCCCGAGGGAAGGCGCAGGTTGGACATCAGCAGGAATTTCTCCATGGAAAGGGCGACAGGCGCTGGGAAGGGCTGCAGTCCCCGTCCCAGAGGTGTCCGAGGAATTCCTGGAGGTGGCACTCGGTGCCAGGGACTGGGCACGGCTTGGACCTGATAACCCCGAAGGGCTTTTCCAACCTCACTGATTCCATGAATTCCAGCTCTTTCCCCCTGTTGTTTCATTCTGTTTCATCCAGAGGGCAGCCAGCGCTGCTGTTCCCTGCCCGAGGGAATATCTGCATTCCAAAGGTGTGGAGCACCAAAGAAATTCCATTTTAGGCCCCGAGTTTGTGGCGGTTTCTGCTCCTGGAATCACTTCCATGCTGGGAACCCACAGCAGCTCCTCCACAGACCGTGAAAGCTCCAGAGGCTGGAAGGAGCCGAAGTGGAACATAAAACTCCGGCTCCCTGAAGACGCAATAAAGCGGGAGGTCGGGATTGACTCCAGCTGGGAACGTGCTGGGAGCAGGCGCTGCTCATTCCCCGCTCCCGGGGCTCGCCGGGCTCCATCAGGGAGAGCTGGACGTTTGTCAGCAGAGCTGGTGTTGATGGAAAATAGAGCCAAACATTCATTAATTGCCAGCTCAGCGAGCCCCAGACCCCTCTGCACGAAGCAGCTGCCGCCATTGAGTCATTTGGTTGGAAACTCTTCAGGAACTTTGCAGGGACGAGAGGATTTTCCTTTTTTTTTTCTTCTTTTGGTACAGCTTTTCCTGCCTCTGTCCCACTCCCCCCACCCCAGTCTGGTGGCTCTGGCTCTCAGTTTGGGTGAAGGGTTTGCTTGGGAACTCCTCCTCTCCCACGCCGAATTCCTGGGATAGAGCGTTACCCGCCAGAAAATGGGATTTTATGTTTGGGAAGGTGGGGAGGGAAGGGCGGCTGGGAAGGACGGAGGGGATGCGTCTGCCTGGGGAAGATGAGTGGTCCTGGGGGCGCACTGGGGTTGGATTTGTGGAGCACAGAGCGGGGTGGGCTGAGAGCAGAGCCCCAGAAATGGCAAATTCCCGCTGAAAAAACGACTTTTAGGGAGCCCCTTTTTGGAAAACGCCAAGTGCTTGTGCCGTCTCCTGAGAGTTTTTATCTGGAAACTGAGAGGAACCTTCTGGAATGGGCCCAGAGGAATCCACGGAGCTGCTCCAGGGCTGGAGCCGGGCTGAGAGAGCTGGGGGTGCTCACCTGGAGAGGAGAAGCTCCAGGGAGAGCTGCGAGCCCCTGGCAGGGCCTGAAGGGGCTCCAGGAGAGCTGCAGAGGGACTGGGGACGAGGCAGGGAGGGACAGGACACAGGGGATGGCTGTAAGCTGGAAAAGGGGGGATTTAGGTGGGATATTGGGAAGGAATTCCTGGCTGGGAGGGTAGGGAGGCCCTGGGATGGAATTCCCAGATTTGCTGTGGCAGCCCCTGGATCCCTGGCAGTGCCCGAGGCCAGGTTGGACACTGGGGCTGGGAGCAGCCTGGGATGGTGGAATTGTCCCTGGAAGGTGGCACTGGATGGGCTTGAAGTTCCCTTCCCACCCAAACCATTCCAGGATTTAATGCTGCAGCTCCCGGCACACCAAATCTCCTAAAAATCAGGGTTTATGAGCTAATGATTGAGAGTGGCTCTGTGTCTCGGGCTCTGAAATAAGTGTGCTCTTCGGGACTCGATGGAGAATGGCGGTCTTTATTGTCAGGGCTGACAAAAATAATATTCCTGGAGCTCTTGGGCAGCCCGTTCAGGAAAAAGAAGGGAATTAGAATTGCAAATCAGGATTTCATCATCCCCAATCAGCGTGGCCAGCAAGGAGGGATGAATGGAAAGCTGCTCAGGAGCCCCAGCGATCGCAGCCATCCCAAATCAATAAATGGCTTTGTGCCCCCCCCCGGCAGCGGCGCTGGCATGTGGCAAAAACCCCAGGAATTTCAGTGTTTGGGAAAGGGTCGATGCTGCTGAGAAGAACTGCCAAGAAAATGCCAGGAGCAGCGTGGGGGAAGCTCCTTTTGGGGCGGTTTTTGGCCATCAGCTGGGGGTGGTTGTGTGTTATCCCGATTATTCCATAATTAGCAACGAGGGGGAAGGAAAAATATCCCTGAGAACATAATCAGGGTTTACTTACCTGGGGTGAAACCCCATTATCTGGGGTGAAAACCCCAATATTACCTCTGGGTAGGTCTTGAATCCAGGAAGACAGAGCACGGAGTAAACTCCTTTTTTATATTCCGTGCTTCTGGCTTGTCTCAAAATTCCCAAAATATCCGCTGCTGTTTGTCAGGCTGCTGTGAGGACAGGGAACATTCCTGAGCCTCTCCAGGAGCCTGCTGCTGACGGAGGGAATAAAGGTGCCCGAGCGCTGGAGGCCTGGAGAGTTTCAAGGCAGCAGGAGAGCAGGGGCTGCCTTATGTAACTTTGCTCAAAGATGTGGGAAAAAAAAAAAAACAAACCCAAAGCCGTTCTGGGCTGGTTTTCCGGTTTCTGTGTGGATTTTCAGGAAATGTTTGAAGTTTCCCTGGAGGAGCATCAATGTTGGGGCTGCCAGGATGGCCCGGTGGGAGGAGGCTCCTCGTTAGCACGGCTTGCAAAGGCTAATTAATGAACAGACAGAATCTGGAGATCCAGATGAACAATTTGGGGCTTTGGGAAGCGCGTGGGAGCGGGAGGGAGGGAGGCCCAGTGGGTTCTGATCCCAGCCCTGGGATTTTGTTCGTTTCTGTCCTGTTGATCCTGCAGTTCCTGGGTTTTCACTCGGGATAATGATTGAACTGTCTAAGAAACTAGAGGAGGAAAATCCCAGGGAATGATTATTCTCCTTCCCACCCAGGCACCCTGGGATTACTGCCACGCTCCCTGCAGTTCTCCACGTCAAATTCGGAATGCTGGATGCAGGGAAAGGCTGGATCGGGAAGGGAGACGCCAGAAAAATGGGAATGGGCAGGGAAAACGCATCAACTCGGCGTGGTGGGGTTGGAAAAACCAGCAGCTCATGGAAGTGGCTGCTCCAGAATTAGCAGAGAAATCATTTTGGCTTCTCCTGCCCAAGAACAATGAGGAGGATGTGGCAGATGTTTATTCCTCGGGGTTTTCCAGGCGTGGAAGGTGGAGGGACAGGACACAGGGA
>WBMY01014423.1:0-53739 GCA_013397315.1 Donacobius atricapilla
TATGTCAGGGACTCAGTAATGATCTCAACCTCTGGGTCCCCTGTGGGTTGTGAGGTCCCTGCTTTCTTATCCTTATTGCCTGGGTGCTCTGATTTCATCTTATACTTCTTNTCTTATACTTCTTTGTTTCCACAGGGGTGGCTGCTGCTGGCTGTGACTGCCCCTGTGGTTCAGCTGGAACCTGGACGGTTGTGACGTCTGTGGGTTCCACTGCTGCACCATCAGACTCTTGCTCTTCAGGGCAGGGGGAGGGTTTCCCACCAGCTGGGGAAATGTGCTCCTTCATCATCTGGCCCGTCTCATGTATCTCCTTCACCAGAACCCCCACCCAATCCAGATGGTTCATTTCTGAGGTGGGCTGTGGGGCAGGGTCAGGTGGTGGGGCAGCATCCGTAGTCTGTGGGGCAGTGTCAGACTCTATGGCAGAGTCCCTAGTCTGTGGGGTCAGTGTCTGTGCCGGACCATCCTGTCTCCGATGCCGAGAGCAAGAGGGCAAAGCTGCCCCCACTCCTTCCCTTTACCTGCTTCCAAACCTCGTGGTACCTTTTTCCCTTGGAGAGAAAAACTCTCAGAGACCAAAAAAGGGTGTAGCCCAGTGCTACACTCTCCTTTGGCCACTTCTTTTGTTTTGGTCAAGCACCCATATGCACCCAGTAGTTCATCTCCTAGCAACTGTATGGGGAAAAATTCTATTAGGAAAAAGCCCAAATCTAACCTCCAACAATGACCTCTAAAGACACACCTGTGTCTTCAGCAATAACTTTTTGGCCCTCATTTTGTAGTGTCCAATTGGCAACTGTTCATCTTTAATAATCTCTCAGTGTCCTGGTTTCAGCTGGGATAGAGTTAATTTTCTTCCTAGTATCTTGTACAGGGCTGTGTTTTGCATTTAGCACAAGAATGATGTTGATAACATCCTGATGTTTTGGTTGTTGCTCAGTAGTTTTCAATTTCCCATGCTCTGCTACTGAGGAGCTGCACAAGAAGCCAGGAGGGAGCATAGCCAGGACAGGCTGACCTGAACTAGCCAAAGGGATATTCCTTACCAGAGAATGTCATACTCAGTTCATAAACTGAGCTAATTTGGCTGGGATCCACTGATCACAGGTTGCAAACAGGCTGGGCATCAGTCAGTGGGTTGTGAGCAACTGTATTGTGCATCACTTGTTTGAGTTCTATTTCTTTTTGTTTTCCTTCTCCTTACAATTAGTAGTAGTACTAATAGTACCATATGTTACTTCATTTCAAATTTTAAGCTGTTCTTATCTCAACCTATCGGTTTTATGTTTGTTCCAATTCTCCTTCCCATCCCACTGCAGGGTGGAGGGCAGTAAACAAGAGGCTACATGGTACTTGGTTGCCAACTGGTGTTAAACTACAACACTCAGTAGTGGAAGTATGTCTGCCTACCTAGGCATTAAGTAAAGAACACTCAAAATATTGAGCATTTCCGCATGTATGTCATTCCTCTGTGGTTTTAAATGTCATTTAAAGTAGATTTCTAATAGGCAAAATGTGTTCATCTGCATCTCTAATTTACAGCACAGAATGATGTAATTTCTATCAAGCTGACAAGAGAACATACCTTCTGAATGGTAGTGAGTCTGTCCAGGTCTTCTTCAAGTTCCAACTCTTTTCTTTTGATCACTCCTCACCCTTTTTTTTTTTTTTTTCTCCCCTTGGCACAGCCTTTGGTTTTTTCCAACTTCTTCAGCCATATGCAATGCCACTACCTACTCTTCCTAGGGCTCTGCCTAGGACCCAATGCTGTGCAAAGTAGTTCTTGAAGTGCACTGACAGACTTTGGATCAAGCTCTGACCATGGTACTACATCAGCTGTAAACTCTTTCTAACAGCTTCAACTGTTGCTAACCTGATCCTCATGGAGAAAAACCCTGATGAGAAGACTCAAACATCTGTAATCAAGGCTGACATCTAAATACAGTCACTAAAATATTTCTGGTTTCTTGGCATCAGTTTTGGCAGACAGCAGTTCTCAGTGAAAACATAGTATTTGTTGGGGCTTTTTTTCCTGGAAACGTCAAACATACTTAAAGCCAAGTACTATTTTCTTGTGAATAGAATCAAAGAATTTAGGAAAGTGCTCATGGACACAGACTTCCCAGATCCGATTTTAATTAAAGACTACAAATACTCATAAAGAAAGGCTTGCACTCAACTTTAGGGATCAAGCTGAGTAATCCTCATTGGGAGCTTCTTGTATTTATATGATTGTGTTAGATCTTGATAAGACAGTGACATATCTATGGCAGAAACTTACAAAATCTCCATCACATTGTAAGAAAGCACATTGTGCCTGGCTTTTTAATTCCAGAACAGGTCAGGCAGGCTCATCTCCAGATGGCTCTCATAGGAACTGGAACCCTCCCTCAGCTCCCAAAGGACACTATTCTCCAGTGACTTCAAACAGGTGTGAAATCCTGCCTGGCCCCAGCTGTACTGAGCACAAAAGAGCCATCAGACAAAACTAAACATGCAATTTCTGATCTGGTTGCTGGAACTCAGTCAGTGATAACCCATGGTGAGTAATAAGCAAATGCAATGGGACACACACCCACACCCACACCCACACACACACCNCACACACACCCAACCCCCCCCCCCTCCTCCAAAAAAAAAAAAAAAAAGAAAAGGCAGACTGGTGCCTCTGCTCTACTCATGCAAATCCCTCCAAATACAACCAAGGAGTGTGATGTGCAGCAGATATGCTGTATCGCACAGACACAGGCATTGCCTGCATGAATCAGAAAGACTGAATCCTGTGAGCAGACTTTCAGCACGTGACAGCAGAAAATATAAAGAGAGGGAGAGGAGCTAGTGATCATAAAATTTCCTGGCATCAACTGACACAGCAAGGGCAGAAAGGACACATCTAATTTTAATATTTCCTCCACAGGAGTGTTTTTTCCTTCCCCACAAACAAAGTGAAGAGGCTTTCTCCGACCATAAACTGTTCAGCAGGGACAATGCCTGACTTAGTAAAGGCAATTTATGATCATCTGGCAAAGTTTCCAATCTCCAATCTTCTTTTGCAGGATCAGACAGTCTTTGCTGCCTAACAAACAGGGAGCAATAGTGGGAAAAGAAGGATAGACTCCAGTCAATACAAAGAATGCCCCTTCCAATTGCATATTTTTTTCCAGGTAGGTCAGATCCTCAGCACCTCAGCCTCCTTGTCAGCTTTTGCTACTGCTGTCTCAGGCCATTTTGGCTCCGTGGATCAAGCACCCACCTTCACAGGCACCACACAGACCCTCTTTCAGACAGTCTTCTCTGAAGGCTACATAATCCTATTGGGAATGACCTCCAAAAAACTTGACATCAATCCCTATTTTAGATTGCTTTAAAGATCACTTTTCTGCAGGAGTATACAAAAGTACAACCAGATCTGTGTTTTATATATATAAATTCTTAGCCTAACCCAAAATGTGTTCACTGGATTTGAAGAGAGAACTCCCATTCCATTTTACCTTCACAATGGTGCTGGAATGGTTGAATAAAGTGTGGCCCTGCTGCCCATATGCCATTCAGCTTCTGTCTGTCTTTTTGTTTACACTGGGAATACAATAGGAACTATAGTCCTTCCAATGCATCATTTATAAGTGTATTCTACCTCTGAATGTACAGACAGAACTGGCTCTGTGAATGAGCTCTGTGAATATTGCCAAGACACTGTGCTTTGTTCAGCATTATTCTTCACAATAGATACCACACTTTGGAAGTAATTTTAAAAAGGGAATCAAAATAGTGGTACTTTTAGCCTTTGTTTCTTTTATACCACACTGCATTCTCTGTCTCTCACTCAGCTGCTTCTATTATACTGACAAATTAAATAAACCACTCCATTGCTAAAGAGGCTTGGGCGGGCTGGGCTTCGGTACACTGCTGCACGAGGAAGTCGAAATAAACATTTATACCGGTTTTATTCTTAACAAATTTAAGCTAACTTTAGTGAAGCATCCTTTTTTTGTTGGTTTTTACGTTTTTGTTTTTGTTTTTGTTTTTTTTTTTAAGAATGAACAAAAGAAAGAAAAAGGGAAAGGGGGAAAAAAAGGAAGGAGTACTTCAAATTTTTGAGCCGATCTGCCGCATCAACGGATCAGGCATCTGAAGCAATGAAATAATGAGAAGCCATGTGTCCAGGTAATGAGCCTGATTTTTTTAGTGTTCCAGTATTTGGAAGTGCTGCAAGGTCATTCCTTCTGTGGGGCCTCTGGGAGAGTGACTTGGTGAGTTACGGGCGAAGTGGTGTGGTACAGATAGGGTCCCTTGCAGAGGCTCGCTGTAAGCAGCTTGCAAACTTACGCAGCAAACTTTCCACTCGATCCGGGGATTTACCTCTCCTGCTGCAGTCATAGCTCTGTTTTGGAAGGCATTTGTTCGCATGCTCTTCAGCATACAGAAATAATGGCAGGTGGGGGAGTGCTGAGAAAAGTGTGTTGGATGGCAAGGGCAGGTTTTGCTGATTATGGGCATAAATTTGTATCTGTTGACAGATAGATGGATAGGTAAAAAAATGTGTTGGTTTGTCATATGGATATAGAATCATATTCCTACTGCGCCTCTCGCAAAAAGAGAAATAAGAAAATGCAGATAGAGTGGCAATGTGGCCTTTACCAGCATCAAGGTGCTTTCTGACTTTTGGCTCTTTTCTTAGCAGCCAGTAAACCGAGAGGAGAACTCGGGAGCAACTCGGGAGCAACTTGTGGTGGTCTGCTTGTGTGTAGATTAAGTGTGAAAGGCCATCTTCTACATTTGCAAGCGCCAGTGCACTGGTGGGGATGTACGCTGTTTATAGAGGCTTGTCCGTATAATCCAGTATTCTCGAAAAGGCTGTCAAACAAACACCGTTATTTTCCCAAATGAGATCAGATTAATGAGCACAATGTTGCCTGGGTTAGGTCTGAAAGCTCCTCCTGTACTCCTCGACTAGCTGCGTGTGGACGAATGTGTGTAATGCTGGGCGAATCTCACTCTGCCAGCACCTTTCCTCTCCTCGCCTAACAATGCAGACACCTACAGGCAGGATTCTGAAGGGAACTCTTTCTTTCTTTTTTTTTGTGGGGGATGTTTGTTTTTAAGGACCTTAGAAGTGGTCGGGTTCCTTCTGAAATCGGCACTAAATGGCAGTCACGGGCTGTGAAAACCTGAGGTTCCATTCCGAGGCAGGGCGGCTGCAAAACAGGCTGGGACCGTTCCAGCAGGACTGGCCTTTGGCGGTCAGGTCAGGCAGGGAGCACGTGGCAAGAAGCGATCAGGGCTTATTTTTTATTACTAAAGAAAGACTTTTCAAAAGGGGGGAAAGGAAAGAAAACCCCTCCGGTGAAATTTCCTTCTATTGTCTAGCAAAATTCCCTCTAATTTGTCCCCAGGGCCATCCAGCCGCCTTGCAATTCCCCACTCCCGCCTCTGTCAACGCCAGTGGCGGGGGGCAGCTCCCTGGAGAACGGAGCGGGAAAGCTGAAGGTCAGGGTTACCCACTGTGGCATGACTTTTAAGCTAAAGGGGGTTTTATTTCTCTTGTTGCCGTGTCAGGTTTAATTTGGCCCGCATTATTCCAAAAGAGTGGGCCTGCTCATGACAGGAGGGGGTTAAATGGGATTACAAGCTTTAGAGGTTGTCAGCAGTCACTGCTGCCTGGGGATGTAAAATTGCGATTTAATGGTCAGCTCTATCTGTATAGTATCAGTGGAAATCTGCTGTTTTCAGCAGCTTAATAGGCGCTGTGTTTTCAGGAGGGGCCGGGTTTGGGGGCGAGGGAGGCCGGCGGGGAGAGCTGGCGCGGGNCCGGCGGTGTTCGCGTGTGGGTTGTGCGTGTGCCGGGGGCGGGGGGTGAAACGTGCTGAGGGCAGGCGGAGGGGCCTGGCCGAGAGACACCGGCATTGTCTGCTCGCGAATGAGGGGTCAGCCCGGAAAGTTCAGGATTAGTAAATCTAATATCCTGTCAAAATTCTCATGGTAATGAGCCCCGGCCGGCGCTCCCCGCCAGCCATTTGTGAGCGGGAGATTGTGCTGCGCTGGCACGGGCCGGGCAGGGAGGGCGGCGGGGCCCGCGGCTCTCGGCCGGGGAGGCCGGCTCTGGGCCCTCTCCAATGGTTCGTGCTCGTTCCCAAGGCCTCCCTGCAGCAGCTTGGCTGCGGTGACAGGAGTGCTCTGCGTTTGGATTTTCGCCTTTCTTGCGGGATTTCCCCTGCACTCGGGGTTTCTGGCATTAAAAATCAGGGAAGAGAGGCGAAATTATGATTAACCATACGTATATTGCGTTATAAAATGTTTTTCAAACGGCTTTTCTCTAATTTGCAAGGCCGGTAAGTTTAAAACGGCAGACAGGAGGAGACAGGAAGAAACGAAACCACAGTGCAAACCAGTAGGATTGCAATAAATAATAAACTATGACCCGCAGCACTATTTGTTTGAGCTCACATATAATATAAAAATACAGTTTCTAAGAGAGTAACAAAAAGGATGGGGGGAGGAGGGAGAAGAGGGGAAGAAAAAGAAGGAGGGGGGAGAGAAAGTTCCTGTGCACTTTGTTCAAGGTTCTGCACCTCTCTAAGCAGCTGTCACATCCGTACATTATGGTACATTGAATCTGAATGAGGCTCTCCACATCAAAACCTTGCATCCATTATGATATCATCTCCTGCTCTAAGCTGTAATGCTTATTAATTCTGCACCCATACTCTCCAAGCTTCAGCAAATGTATTCCATCAGCCTAGCATTTAATTTAATTAGTACAGCTGGGCTCTCATTCTCCTTTCTGTGTCAGAGGTATTGTCAGCACGTTCTGCTATAACACAATTACTGATTGCTTTTAGATAGGCAGAAATATGATTAGGGTATTGGGTGACTGTATCATAAGCCTTATTAGATTCATTTGAAATCTGGAGATAAATAGGAAACTTTTATTTGCAGTGTAATGAGATTATGCTTATTAGGCCAAGGCCTCACAACCTTTTGCAAAGAACATAGTGTATCACTAGGATTATACTCTGGAACCACACTTTTTGCTCATAGCATCCAAGCAATTTCTCAGCAGCTTTGAGATTTAACTATTGTAGCCCTGTACACGTTTTAGAATTGTTTTCTGGCTTAGTGGCTTTCTCCTTTCATAGAGTTTGTGCACCTTCCACCATGTGTTTTATTCTACTTAAACAAAAAAATCAGGAGAATGGTTTTCTTAAAAGAGGAAAGGTATTTTGGTGAGCTTTGAATATGTATGGATTAATAAACATGCCAATGCATTGGGGAGAAAAGTTTTTGCCAATATCAGTCTTTTGTCTTTTTTTTAAACTCTTTTTTTCCTTCAGTAGAAAGCTTCAAAAAACATTTCATGCACAGCAATTTTCAGAAGGTAAAAAACATTGCTGTTGAGATACTTGGATGTTGAATCTTGAGATAGAAATAATGAGTTAATTTTCTTGTGTAAAAACAATGGAAAGGCTGCACATTTCATGTCACTTCCAAAGAGTGCATTTAAGTCTTAATGTATACATCACAACCTTTTGTGTTACACTAGCCTGACAAAACATATGACACAGTGTTTGAGAAGCAAGTATTACATTTTTAAAAGTTCATTTATTACGAGGATTCAGAATTCTGATCTGGTAATTTCCCTGTAACAATCAAAGGTACAAACAACCTATCACTGACTTGACAGGTTATAGAAAGGAGTCCATCAGTTGTAACATTGGTGTCAAATTTAGGTTTCATTCTCTTTCTGCCTAAGTTTTGCTGTGAACTCCAGTGGGAGCAAGATTAGGCTCTTACTGGATCCTTTTCCTTTCTGAGCAATATTACCCAGCATGGAAGCATTTTGTAACTGCGTGTCCCAAAACCCTGAACCTAGTTTTGTATTCCTTGTTACATTGCTTGCTCTGCATTTAAGATAAAAGAATTTGTCAGGCTGTCGGTCTCCCAGGCTAAGATCAGACTTAGAGAGGAAAATGTGGATTTGTGCTACCATGGTGTTTTTACTTGCATTTACCTAGCGTTGAAAGCTTGTTGCAAAGGCTGGCTTGTTTCTGTCATTAGCAAGTTCCACGTCGCATTGTTTATCCCAAACATTTGTGGTATTTTAAAACTGGCATGGGGAATAAACTTCAAAGAGTCCAGGAGAAAGTTCTTAAAGGTGACATTTTTGCATTTCTCACCTAGTTACTAAGGGAGTGTCCAGAGAGTATAACTATTGCCACATCCCAGTGGACTCCTGAGTGTGACATTCTCAGCCCTGCCTCCACTATTTCTGCAGGCACATCGTTGTGCAGTTCTTTGTGATTCTCTAACTAGAGAATCTCATGCTGTAGCTGCACTTATAACTTTCATGGGTAGGAATATGGATCAGCAATGGCTACTGGCTTGCCTCAGGACCCACAGTATATATGCCTAAGCAACAACAGCAAAAAGGTATTCCAGATGAATGCTTGGGAATTTGCTGGGAATTCATGCTGAATGAATTGGGAGACCTCAGTGCTTTGCAAAAAGAGAGGGATCTTGCTCTTCATGTTAGGTACAGGCAAGCTGAGGCACAAAAAAATTAATCACTTCTAATTATATATCTAGAAGCAGCAGCCTTGCTAGTGCCAAGCCCACTAAAAAGTCAAATACTGAAAATCTTGCATTTGCAGTACACATAAGAAACAATTTTATTATTGTATAGCTCAATAGACAGAGATGCCACTTTAAATCTGGTGTAGTTTGGAAAGAGGTGATTTTTCATGTAGTTTTAGAGGACTGGATATCTAGTTTCTGCCAAACAGAAAAAAAAAATGATGAATGGAAACGCTGGTTTATAGTGGCTCCAAAACGAACAGAGATTACAAATGCCACAATTTTCCGGTATGTTACTTCAAGAAAATATTTTAAAGTGTGTTATAATTGCTGTATGTGAGAATGAACTAGTGCTCCTGTTCATTTGTCCCCCATCACTATCATCCTGATTTGCAGTGAGCAACAACGTTATTCACACGCTCAGATTACACACATGCTTCGGTGCTCTGCTGGATCAAGGCCTAATTGACACCCTAATTGACAGGCTCAGTTGAGAGACTGAAGACTAAATTGGGTTTGGAAGCTGAAATGTGATGTATGTTTTTACCCTCAGAGGTGGTTTGTCCAGGCTGTGTTTGAGATGTGTTACCAAATAATGTGTTCCACCTTCTGCTGTAGCTTTTGTTGCGTTTCTTTTGTAGCCAGATAGAGGACATCAGCTGTTGGGCAGAAAACCCAAATAAATATGTTAGACCAAACTAAATGACATGTTGGATGCTAAATCGAAAAAACCAATTTTGTCTTTGGTCTTTCTAAAACAAGTTTGTTAAAAGAAATATTAACAGCCATTTATTTAAAACCAGATGATTAAATTAGTGTAACTAATTGTTAGATGTTTGTTTCATATAGGCTCGAAGGTAAAATCACAACAGAAGTAACTAGGGTAATTATTAAGGTCTTTATTTAATTCAAAGCCTCACGGAATATTGCATATTCATTCAAGTGATCTATATTTCCTATTAAAAAATATAGCATTTTCTCAAAGCTTTCATTTACAGGTATGTTTTTGGTAGTGTCATTTTATATGGTATCATGTCATCTTGCTCTCTTTCTACTTTGACAGTGTTTATTATTCACAATGGCAATTGAAGGGAAAATATTACTGGTAATTGCACTTCTAACCCCCAAATATTTGTAGCAGTCATTTTGCTAAGGTGTTAGAGAATTTGAAGATGGGGCATGAACTTACCTTGATCTCTTAGCAGAATGTGCTGCATACATTAAGATACCAAAGCTAAGCATATTTATATACTCATAAAGAAAATGTAGTGAGATATTATTTATAGAGTGACTGAAAAATTGAGGCAGTGCTTGTACCCTTTTACTGAAAAGAAAGGAAGGAAATCCTAGCTCTGTTTCATACTTTCTTCTTTTTAAGACTAGTCTTTATAAATTGCGAAGAAAATCTACAAAAGAAATGTTTTTGAGCTTTACTGTGGAGAGGTTCTCAAAGGCTGTAAACTGAGAGATGTATTTGTATCAGAGAATTCTGAGGGAAAAAGAAAAACCAGCTTCGTGGATGCAGTTCTTACATGTTACTAATCACACAGGTCACAGAGTGGCAGGATGTCTTCCAATATTTGTTGCTGGCACATAACACACACCATCTTTATAGGGCAGTTGGACTGGTGTGATCTCCTCCTACATGGATTTAATGCTAGGATCTAAATCCAGATTCTTGTCTTGGTAAAGCCAGGTGTTTCTCTTGAATTCCTAAAAAGCAAAATTGTGTTGTTCAGACAGAAAATAGTGTTGCTTACTAAATTAGCAAGTACCTTTTTTCCTTCTTGTATTTTGATAATGCTGTAGCACTCAAATTTATTAAAGATGGATTTGTTGGTATAAATGTGCGTATGCATAGAAACAAAATCATATTCCAGAGCAAAATTTAGTGTCTACTATTTACTTTACAATGTCTGGTAGCATCCATCTTCTGGGTAGTTGTAGGAGAAGGGAATACAGGTGACCTTGCCCCTGATAAGTAACAACTGTGTTAATTACCCAATTCAGCCTTGTTCCTGATGAGTCACAGCTATAGCCAGTAAAGCTAAGTGTGATAAAAGGGAGTGGGTTAGCTGAGCTGGGAGAATCATGAAGGAGAAGAAACCTTGAGGAAGAGGATCATGAAGAAGAAAGATCCTGGGAAGAGAGAATCCCTGCTGTGAGGTCAGTCTGGGTGTGCAGTTTGAGCCTGTTGTTGGAACCTGCAGTCACAGTCTAGCTAGGTAAAAGCCTGCAGTCAGAGTCTGCAAACTAATACATGTAATCACAGTTTAGTGGGAAATAACCAGCAGTCACAGCCTGCAAGGGAAACCAAGGAGATTGCTGCAGCCAGAGTTAGTGAATGGCTGGAGTCAGGATGGCTAAGCTGCAAAGAGGAATAGACCAGGGCCCTTTTCATGCTGTGATGAATGAGAAGTCTGTGTCTCAGCTCATTTCTGCCCTCTAACAAGAGGGCTGCTGCAACAGGTAGTCTCTGTCCAGTGACCCAATGCAAGTATATGGGGACCTGTGGATTTCACTTTGGAAAGTGTCAGATGTCTACCACTAAAATACTATCTGTTTCATTAGCCTGTTCTGAGATAAAATGAATTGTTTTTAACATAACATGCAAGTGTTTAGGGGTCTCTGTATGACTGTTGGTCAAAATTTCACCAAATTTGCATTTTCCAAAGTCTGCAATTAAAATCCTTAATTAAATTAAGAATTTGTTAAAATTAATATTTTTATTATGAACCTTTTAAAATCTGCAATGAAAAAATACAACAATTTTGTCACACTTGTGATTGGAGCATTTTCATAATGAAAAAATGGGACACACTGGCATTTTTCAAAATAACGAAATAGAAATTTTTCTGTGGCATATTTTTAATGCATTTTAATAATTTTTGTTTTCAGATACCTCATGTTAAATAATATTGTGGCTGATTTTACTGATAAAACTGGATTGATGAAAATCAGATTCTAGGTAAAGTTTTAGAAGATACAGGAAGTCAGATATTGAGAATAGTAATCAACATGATATATACAGATGTAGGTATGTAGGGCAGTGTAGAGAGAAAAGAGACAGTAAACAGATATGGTAAAAAAATGGGACAGATACAGTAAAATGTTGAGTTTGGTTGGACTAAAGTCAGTGAGAAGAAGAAAATGACGCAGTAAAAAGGGACAAAAAGGATGCTTTGGAAAATGATTGGGCAATGGAAAATGGTATGATTGGGAGCTGATGGGATAGAAGAAGATAGAAAACACTGTGCCTTGTGCAAGGGGGAACAAATGGAAATCTGACTTTCATAGGTTGATTTTCAACCATGTTGCATTCTGTTGTGTCACCATAACACAATCATCTTCATGTTAGTCAACAACATTAGGAAACTTAATTGCTGGGGCATCTGCTGCTTATCTAGGGAGTAAAAGTGTTGGACTTGGCTTTTGTTGGGGTCTGTTGACACATCAAAAGATGCGAGTCCCAGAGGGGGGCCGTGAAGGTAATTAGAAGGATGGAGCAACTCTCCTAGAGGAAAGGCTCTAGGATTGTTCAGCCTGCAAAGAAGAAGGCTTTGGGGTGATGTAATTGCAGTCTTCCGGTATCTGAAGGGAGCCTATAAGAAAGGTGCGGAGGGACTTTTTATGGGGCATGTAGTAGCATGACAAGGGGTAACGAAGTAAAATTGAAAGGGAGCAGATTTAGATTAGATATTCGGAAATAATTCCTTATTGTGAGTGTAGTGTGTCAATGGAACAGGTTGCTCAGAGAAGCTGTGGATGTTCCATCCCTGGAAGTGTTCAAGGTCAGACTGGATGGAGCACTGAGAAACCTGAAAGATGTCCCTGCCCATGGCAGGGTGGTTGGAACTAGATGATCTTTAAGACCCCTTCCAACCCAAACCATTTTATGATTCTACAATATGTAACATAAGGAACTAAAACACAATTCTCCCTGACATTTTCTTCAGTAGCTACCTTGGTCATTGTGATGAAGAAACCCCAGAAGTCTGTGCCTTCCTGTTGAGACCAAACCTGAAGGTTTGGTCGAACAAACCTGAAGCAAGGTAGAACAAGGAAGCACCATTAAACCTTACAAAGAATCGAGTCATATCTTTATTGTAGGATTCTGAAGTGTTCTCAAGTTCTTGGATTTTATCTTCATGCTGGCTGTATCTAGACCATATCTTGGAGGAAAGCCAGGCATGCACCAAACTTAACCTTTACATCCCTGCATCCAGATGTCCATTCATGTGTGGAAGACCCTAGTCTTTTCTAATTGGTAAGACACTGTGATGCCAGGGTTTATGTCAATAGGTCATCTTCAAATGAAGACTTAAGCAAAGAAAAAAGTCAGATCTCTACAAACTTAAGAGTTGCTTGGTTGTTGTTTTTTCTCTGGCAGGAATCCTAAGTATTAGTGATTTCTAAGAGTTTTCTGATGTCTCTTATGACATTCTGCTTGTTTTTACTGCCATCAGGCAATAAATTCAGTTCACTTACATGTGTCTACATTTCAACTAGTAATGTTGTAGCAAGAGTTTGTGCACTTTTCAAGTTAGTATGGACAAGGTCCTGATTTTATTAATTTGAGTGTCTTGTGACAAAAGTTACAGTATGATACATGTTTTTCCCTGCTTTGTGTATGATTTATATGTAAGAAAGACCACAGCAGTGGTAAACAAATATAGTCTGGACATCTTTTTAAGTATCAGTAGGATTGGGGTACTATGATCTTCTGAATGACACCAACTGCAAAACCTCTAGCAATTGCTGGTTTCATTCTAGTGACATACTGAACCCATTACACAGGTATAAATATATATATATAAAATGAAGTTACCCAATATTGAATTTAAAACTTCAGCTGTTTCTTAATGACGTAGCACGTGTAGCGTGATCACTGGGTCATATAGTGACTGTCTAACTCAATTATTGGTGATAATATTGAGAGTAAATATTATGTTTTATTAGGTGTGTAGGCCTAACAGAAACAACACCACTCAGCCTCTACTCATGTTTGCCATTTTCAGTCCCCAGAAAGAGAAAATGTGAATTAAAACTGATGAGAAATGCATTCATTGGGGTTCATATCACTCAGCTGCAATAGGGATAATTGGAAGCTTAAACCCTAATCCTGCAAACACTTAAGCGGTGCTTAACTTCAGTGCATGCAGGTTGACTTAAATGCAATTACTCTTTTTTTTCAAAAGTGCACCTGCTAAATCATATGATAGAGCGGGGCAGAAATAGGGCTTTATTTAGCGTGAAGTGCTGAAACTCTGTGCAGAGAAACAGACCTGTGGAATTGCAGTTGACTCATACAACATTTTCACATAGCCCACAAGCCTGTGCATACATTATTCATTTCTCCAGTATCCTTCAAGATGTTGAAATTTTTTGATGAGATAATAAACTTACATTCAATAATGACAGAATAAGTAGAAATCTTATAGCAAAAAGAAGTGTGTTTAAATTAATCTATGTATATCCATATGTACAGGCATGGGCCTTTGGTATAATGATTTGTCAGTGAAGAATGTTGGATAGATGTAATTATTAGTGTTTGCACCTGTCAAGAACTCACTCTCAGCAAGCTCTAAGGTCTTTAATGTTTTGATATTATTTTATTTTACTCTTTTAATCTGAAAGAGCAGTCTGAGATCAGTAAGGGAGTGGTTTTGTCTTAATCATTGCTTCCTTTCTTCATAAACATGCAGATGTTCAGCCTTCTAGTAACTCCAGTGATGACCTTTTGATTCATGAGGACAATAGAAAAAGGTAGTTTCACCTTAAACACTATTAAAACTGGTAGTCTGGATATATTAATATCAGAAGGAAATATTCCTTATGCCTTTTTAGAAGCTGGGAAAATATCATAGTAGAGTTAGGAGTGAGGTTGCTTTTTTTCCCTTTTACTCCCTAGTGGCAGTGTGTGGCATTGACAGGAATGTTGTTGGGCTTTTTTAGGAAGATATGTTTGAATATACTTTTCTTAGCTCAACTATGATCAATGGAATTGGCAGTTTGGGATATCCTTATTTTACCTAGTGGGTAGATTTTAACCAACACTGCTTCTTCCAGGAAAACACTGATGGAATTTTTAAGTGTTTATCCCTCATGTATGTAAAAGGTTTTCAGTTATGGGTTGCATATGAAATGTATGTAAAACATTTTAGTACTCAAAAGATATTCTAATTTAGGGAACTTCTAACTACATCTGATAGAAAACATGAATTTTATATCCTCTTGGAATATGGGGAAAACTTTCTTGTTTGTTTTCTTAATTTCTTTATCTAGGGTACCAGAGGAGATGAGTGTGTCAGGGTTAAGAATAAGCTGCAGAGGAAGCTTGTTAAGTGAGGGATGAATAGGTGGCAAAAGCAGTTTTGCCCAGCTTGTATTTGACACCTGGATGTGTTTCTCTGTTTCTGCAACTGGATGTACCTTCTGGCTGTATCTCACTCCTATGGGTAGGTGAGGTGTCATGTTTCATGTGAAGTCACACGAAATTCTCCTGTTGATCTCAGAGGACAAAGTGTGACATTTGCAATAATATTATGGTTGGTTTGGTTTTTTAAGCTGTTTTGGTGGACATTTGTCTTACCTCATACCAGTAACTCATCTCCACAATTTTCTGGGTTTCGCTGGAAGGAAGGACAGGCATGTATCTATCTGGCTGGATACCACTGAATAATCTGGCCAGACCTCCATCTGGATAGTTTGAGGGCACTAGAACTGTATGGTACAATGTGAGCATACGTTCCAACAGCTAGACAAAGCCTGTGTGTGCACAGGTGAGACACTGCCATTTCTTTGTGTTGAGTATCTGCAGGGGAGACAGTTTCATACACCTTGGAAAGAAAAAAGCTTAAAGCATGCCCATAGGTTATCCTAGGCAAAGGCAGATCATTCATTATATACTGCCATCTAGTTGGGATACAGGCTACCAAAACACTTTCTGAGGTACACATGAGCTAGGCCAGAATAAAGTAAGGACCTTCATAGAGAAAACAGCATGAACAAAGTCACCATTCTTGTCCTTTTGTAATTAAAATGATCCAGTCACTTGTGTTTTGCACTGACTTCAGCAATTCTACTGTGCATTGTCTACTGCTTCAGAGTTTGACAGGTTTTTGACATATCTGTTCCTGCTCCACAGTCATTCAACAACACAGTTAAGAGCTATGTGAACCATTTCCAGACCATGAAAGCTTCTCTGTATGTCTAGGGAACTTTGTGGTACTGAAATACAGGCAGTGCTTGACTTTGCAGTGTCACCTAGTAGGAGATGTTTGGGAGTAGGCAGAGAGGCAGCATCAGGAGCTCTCCTCATCCATTAGAAGTCTACAGGGCTGGTCTGGGAAGCACAAGTTTTGTACTGCCAGTGAAGAGGGGTAGCACACAAGCTATCCAAATGGATTGAAACATCCAGTCAAGTTTTGAATATCTCCAAGTAACAGGCTCCATAACTTCTCTGGGTTATCCACCAAGGGTGAGCTAAATTGTGCCCTTAGAAGTACCTGTTCTACTCTAGTGAACATGAAAAAAACCTAGATGATCATCAGATGGAGGCATTTATTTGAGTTGTAATAAGGCCTGCCCCTATGATCACTTAAACTAAGATTTAGGCATCATAGAGATAGCATAGATTTGGCTCTCTTTCATCATATTCCTTTGCCTTGCCTTGTCCTTTATCTGGAGGTAATGTTAAGAATGTGTATAATATTCTGCAATTACTTTCTATCCATATGATGCAAAATCAAAAATTGAATTAACCGGTCCAGGTCAACCATGAGCCCTTACCCAATACACAAAATAATTTTTTTCAAAGTTGAAAATCAATCTGAACTGCTATTCCTTTTGAGGGAGATATTTTTCAGTTCCTCTATGACAGTATGTGTACAGGTGTGCTTTGTTCAGCTTGTTCATGTAAGATTGACATATTTGTAAATATTGCATAGAGTAGTTTGAATTACTTGTTTGTGTTGAATTACAAGTAGCTTCAGGGTCCTGAAGTGATCTTGACATAGTTTCATGTGATCTAAGACCCAATACCTTTTGTCTCGTAGTTTAAGAGTATAGCAGCAGAATTTCTGTCATGACTGCCGTGAAATGCAATGGAATAGATTTGTAGCCAAATGGCTAGTAAAGATTTCTGAAAACTTTTAAGAATGTGTGAGCAAAATGTTTGGCACTAGTGTCACTATAACTTGTGTGCATTGTATGTGTATACAACAGTATATATGCACATAAACTGTATATGAATGTGTAGATTTGTGTATGACTTGCTGATATAAAAATCTTTAAGATTACTTTAATATAGGGATGTTTTAATCCTGGAATTCTATCTTGTACTTAACAGGAAATGTGATCACTCTTAACTGGAATTCTTTCCTTGGTGAGATTGTATTTGTATCTGAAGGAGTGCATCTAGTACTATTTCAGGTCAAAGTAGACAAAGGTAGTACTCTTACAATTACTTTGTTTTCACTGAAAAGGGACACAAAGAAGCAAAGATACTTGCCAAACTAATATCAGAAGTCTGTAGAAATTAAATCTGATTCAACCATGAGCACATTATATATTTACCTGATGAGGGAGGGAAATGTTCACACCTGTTGGTCAAGTAGATACATGAGTTTGGGATTTGTTTTCCTTTTTTTTTTTTTTCTATTTTTTACCTAGATTTTAGTTTAGATGGAGAGGAATGAGGCTGTCTCTGTGGTGTCTGTGTAGTGTATTGATTTCAATGTTGTACCTTAAAGGGCTAATTTACCATGTGTATCTTATCTATATGAGTATGTCCTTCATGTCCAGTCTAATAAATGTTAAGTTCCTGGGTGTTTTTAGTGGGACTGGAATAAATCAATCTTTTTTTTATCCCCAGGGCATTCTTTGCATCACAGAGTTGCCCTTTTACCTGTTCAGTGTAATTTAACCTGAGTCAGGAAATCAGTTGCATCTCTGGAAAACAAACAAATTTAAGAAGTAAATGCTCCTCCAATCCCTGAGGATTTAACGTTTTCCATCACAGTTGTATAATGCAGTATAATAAAGCTCCAAAAACCCGAAGTAAATAAGAGAAGTCATTCTGTCCCCAGTCCTCAGGGAGAACCTAGATTATTAAAACCAGTTTGGTGTAAGTCTGCCTGATTAAGTTGACTTTTTTCCTATCTACCTGTTTTGAATACTTCTTCAAACCTGTTTTGGTCTCCAGTTACATAAATCTTGGTGAATTTGAGGTATGGAAGTAGACTAAATGCTGAGTTCTCTACTCTCTCGGGAATGAACTCTTAACCCTCAAAGTGTAGCATGGCCAAAAAACAGGCCTTTATCTCTGAAGTAGTTTCAGACAAATAAGAGGGAACCTTTGACTCTTATTCTTCATTGGTATCAATCTAAGCCAGAAGTCTTTAGGAAAAAACGTACTTGAAAAGGTTATTCTAGACTTATATCTTTGCAAAATAGCTGCAAATTGCAGTTGCTTTCCTTTTGACTTTAACCTAATTGTAGTAGACTTTAACCTCTTCTGAATTACTCATGCATAATGAAGCAAACGCGTCATCTTAAACTTTGCAAATCATAACCATTGCTAACTTGTAGGGTTGGGAATGGGGAAGCATTACCCATCTTTGAATATCAGTCAGGTTTGACATTCAAGTTTATGCTGTTATTTGTAGCAATAGCAATTTGAGTTCAACAGACTTCATCCAGAGGTGCCACATTTGCATTTCAAGGGCAGTGCATGGTGAGTGCCTTTAATACAGCCACTCCTCAATGAAAACAGTGGTGGTGGCAGTATTAAAGTGGTTAGTAAGGGTGCCTCTGCCCAAGCCACCACATAGCAACCACTATGTTTCTAAGGACAAATAGCTCTTGCCTGCCCTAAGCAACTCGGTGAGAACATCAAAACAAGCCTTGTGAGAGACTTCTAATACCCATTAGTGGTAGCAACTGTTACCTCAATCATGAATGACACAGCCCTAATTATTGAGGTAATTAGAAGTTATAACATTGGCAATATTAAAGGGAGATCTTCTAAAATCCATTTACAATGTTACTTTAAGTAATCTGGCTGTGAACTGTTCAAATCTCTAATTACATTATATATCTGTCTTAAATGGTGATGTAATTAAGTGATGGGAGAGGGAATGAGTGTATAGTGACTACTATACTATACTTTGTAAGTACTATTTTCACAAAAAACAGCCTCAGTAATGTCATTATGTCATTTAGGGGTAGGGTTTTTTGTTTGACTCAATACCACATGTAGCTAAAAATACTTAGAATATATAAAAATTATACATCATCGTTTAGTATAGCAATATTTGCAAAATGAAGTTGGATTAAATACATTATTTGAGCATGAAAAAACCATCAATGCAATGACTTTGTTCATACCACCTCAAACAGCACTATGTTTCAACATCACCTGTGTAAGTGGATAAATACCCATGTCCTGTATATTCTACATGGAGGAAATAATTTAAAATATTTTAGAAGAAAATACATAAAATGTTACAAAAGTGAGTCATGTTTATAAAAAGTTAACAACAGTTATGCCTGCATAAGAACTGAGGACAGATTTCTGCATTTTGAGCTTTAGGTGTTCACATCACAAATTTAAATTGAGGGCTGGAGAACAGAGGAAGCTTAGCAACTGTCTCTTCAGATTGGAGATAAAGGTAGGAAAAAATGGGAATATAGTGGAAAACAGAGTTGAATGGATAGAGGACACTGTAATTCTCCAGTCATTGGTGAGTTTTCAGATTGCTTTCCATGAATTACAAAAAGTAGAAGATTAGTACTTTCCCATGTTCAGTGAAATATTCATTATCTCAGCAAAGAGGAATAAAATCAAGTAATTCTCTCTTTCCAGTTCCTTTTATTAAGAAATTGGCTATTTTTTCTGATCACGAAACCTCCAAGTTCTAAAAAACAGTGGAACCCAAGTGCTGGAGTTTGGTTCTGCCTCTGCCAAAGCCTCACCATCTGTATGCATATGCAGCCACAGTAGCAAAATTTGTTGTCCATTTAGGTGGTTACATTTTTGGAATGTTTCTTATAAATTCAGTGAAAGTAGAAAAGGTCCATATACAGCAAAGCAAATTAAAATCTATGCTCTTTTATTCTGCTTATTTTTTCACATTTGATAGCCCATCATGAGCTGGGAACTCTAGTAATAATCATTTTAGAGATGATGAGTGGATGACCCTTATACCATTCCTCCAAATTCTCTGGGGTGTCTGAAGTGAAGAAAGTTTGTTGGCATACTCAGGCATTCACAAAGTAGGACTGTCACTTTTGTGTGGGGATGCAGACCCACATTCAGCCCTCTATGAATGCTCCCCTGCTTGTCCCACAAGATTCACAGAATCCTTAGAAGGGTTTGGGTTGGAAGTCCAAGCAGTTTTCTCCAAGATTTGGAACAAGCATTTGTGCACAGGTGATCAAATATAGTTCTTCCAGGATCTGGCTAGAGCTAGATTTAGAGCCCAATCAGAGCAAGGCAAGTCAAAGTCAGGCAATAGAATGGTAAAGATATACAAGGCAAGCATCTAGGCAAGACCTTGGAATCAGAAGCCAAGCCAAGGGGCAGGAAACTCGATAGATTGTACCAAGTTGAAGAGCAAAACAAGAGGCAGGTCAGAGGCAACAGTCAGAATACCAAGGAATTATAATGCAAAGCAGTGTGAGAAGGGGAGAAAGACACAAGAGGAGCCAAAGGCAGATTAAGCACTTGGGGTGTGATTATTCCTTAGACACCCAGGGCAAAGAAGCAGCCTAGTTTAGCTGGTTGTGTTTATCGGGGCTTCAGGGGTTTTCCAGCAAAGGCTGGAAAGGAAGGGCCTGGCAGATCCCTGGAGCTAGAGCAAGCTGTAAGTTTCTTTCTGTTTCCCAGTACCTAGTCAAACATAAGGCTTAAACATTTTGGCCTGCAAATAGCCATTATTAAACAACTGTTTTGAGCTGAGCAAGGAAAGGACTGAAATAAATGCTGTACATATGTGCCTGACTTACTCAGGGGCATGTGTGGAGACATGGATATTGAAATAGGCAATGACCTGACCTTGGTCCCCAGACTTCACAGGACATGGCACTCAAGTTGTTTGTGTCACTGGTAAGCATGGGTTAAGTATTTCTGTGAAAATATACTACAACAGTAGGGATAAAGGAGAGAAAATGAGGTGAGATGCCTCACTATTGTTGATTTGAGGATTATGAAAGTAGGTTTTTAAGGTTAAAGGAAAGGAGATACCTTCAGCAGATGGTATGCATAGGAAGGTGTATGTTCATGAAGTCTATTTGAATTTTTCTGTATTTTAGCACACATTTTGAAAGAAAAGTTACACCAAGAAGTCATAGTGCAGCAATATTATGATGATGCTTAAATTGTACTCAATTTGATGCTTAAAGTCTGGAAATTATATAGTGAAGGATTTTTTCCTAGAGGAAGACATCCAAGCCCCCAGGTGTTAGAGAGCAATCAGGCCTTTCAATCTCAGTTGTATCTAAATCCCCACTGTCTTTTCTAATTCTGAGAGGAATGACCACATGACCTCCTTTTTCAAGTTTTTCCTTACCTTCCATACACATTATAGTTCAGTCCTTAAATTCATGATTTCTTACCTAATCTCTGATGGGATTTTTACCCCGACATNTCTTTTAAATTTGTTATTTTCAATTCATCTATGAGTGTTGGAAGTTTTACCCATGGACTAAGGTCAAAGACAGTGCTTTCCTGGGGTCCCAGCCTGGGTCTCGGACCCCCCAGGGCAGTTTGAGGGGTTTTCCACGTGCCCTGGACTCCAACAGTCTCAAATCTCTCTATATAATCTATATTATTTCTATGAACATCTTTAATAACAGCAATAGAAACATTCAGTCATTGTGTTCTCCCTTTTGCTTCCAGATGGAGAGAAATATGAACATTACTATGATGTGTAGGGGTTTTTTAACTAAAGCTTCTCAAAGATTGAGAACATTGTCTACAAGTTCAAAATGATCTACTAAAATAAAATACATGCAACACAGGTGGTTTTGATCATATGACTAATCAAGAGTTATGTAGCTGTAGTGGTTTTCATTTGCCAATTTGAGATTTCCTGGCCAATCCACTCATGGATGTGGTGGGTCTAATGTTGGCTAAGTGCCAATGCACCCACTAGAATTATTTACTCTTTCTGCTGCAAGATAGGATTAAGAGAAGAGCAAATCAGGCTCAAACTTTAAAGGGTATAAAGAACACTTTACTAACAGAATTAAAAGAGAAGAGAAAAAAAAAAAGAATCAGAATAAAATCTTTAGAACACTTGTCCTCTCCCACCACGAGCTTCTTTTCTTTCCCACTGACAACATGCAGAGACAAAACTTTGGGAGTTAGATCTATTTACTACTAGTCTTTCATCAGTTTTCTTAGGGAGAAGAGTCTCTTTTCTTCATCACAGAGACTTCTCCACAAGAAAAAAAACAGTTCTCTTGTGGCTTCAATTTTCACAAATAGCAGTTGCCCTGAAATCTGCATTTGTGAAGTCCCTCCCATCTCTTGCAGCCTTCCCACAGCTGCATTATGGGCCATGTAAACTTATGGGGTACTATTTTAAGGATGAGCTGTTCAAAAGCAAAGGTTCTCTTCATCTATCTCTGAGATAATCTTCATCTCTAGGAACAGAGGTTGTCTTCCCTGGGGGCAGAGGGTCTTCATCACTTTCATCTTCCTCTCTCTGTTCAAGTTTCTCATGAGATCACAGCTACTTCAATATTTACTTTCTTCAGCACAAATGTCTTTGCTCATACCTGCAATTTGAACACTCCATCTCCCCATACTGTTTCTATGAATTAAAGGAATATTTTTAGTGTATCACAGTCCATCACCATGGCCTTACAAAAGAGTTTCAGCCTAAGACTAAGGCATCTTCTCATTTTCCTCGTTTCTGGGAGTTGACTCTTTCTTCGCTGACCTTAATGTCTTCATGTTGTCTCTCTGTGTCTTTACTCTGTCCTTTTCTCTCACTTGAGAGTGAATCAATGTCCTGCAAGTTTCATCTGTGCAATAAAGGAGTTAATATCTCGCTCAGGGCCTGTGGTGGTCGTGATGGTTTTTGCCAGGCAGTGGCCAAAGCAGTCACGGTGATAGATTCAGGCTGAGCTGGGGCTGTGCCAGGATCTTGGGGGCATGGCTGGGCCAGCACTGTGGCAGAGGCAGGGCCCTGCCAGGCCCATGCTGGAAGGGGGTGAAAACAGCCTGGCTGCAGGATGTTAACAGCTGCTGGCGCCCGGCCTGGTGGGGACAGGGCCTGGCAGACTCCTCAGGAAGGGGTCTGGCTCCTCAACAGGGGCTGGGCCAACCTGTTACCTGTTCCCAGGTTGGACGCAAAGAAAGCTTTCCTGAGGTTTGTTCGATTTTTAACGTGTGTTCCCAGAGGTGCGTTCGGCTTCCTACTGGTGTAACAAGGTGTCAGTATTCAAAACTAGTCACTGATTGGTTTTGTCAGGCAGGGAGGAGACTCTTAGCAGCTTCTCTTAGAAAAATCATTTCTGTGGGTCTCTTCTTCCCTCCTCACTAAATGTCAATCAATGCAAAACCAGCACAGTAATAAATTGAAGTGATTCCTCTCTTCTCTTTGGAGAAGAATGGGGGGAAGGTGCCAGATGAGTGAAATTCTTGCACAAAGACAATGCAGAACTGTTGTTTACCAAATTCCACATTATATTGAAGTAGAAGCTACTCAGTGAAAATAGTAGCAAACTGAGTTAAAGCAGAGAAGCAGCAAATCCTTTTACCTACTGTATAGTTAATTTCCAGAGCTTGCTACCAGAAGAGATTGCTGATGCAGACCCTCAGAGGGTCTTCAAAACAGGAGCCAGAAAAATTCATGGACAAATCCATAAAGTGATTAGAAGTTCTGGACAGCATGCTGCCCTCTGCAATCCCTGGTGTAGTTATTTGCATGCTAAGGGAATACAAGAGAAATGGACTGCAAATAATGACTAGGCTCACATGCTGTCCATGAATGACATCTCCTTTTGCCATTGAGACAAAACAGTGGACTATGACATAGTAGTTTCATGTTGTCATGTGTTTTGCTGCTTGTGGCTTTGGGTCACCTTGCCAACATATTATATGTTAATTCATTTCTTTTGAAGCAGTTTCAGCAGCTGTGTTTCACTGTACACTAAGAATTTCTTTGCTGACTGTCTATAAGGTATCTCTTGTAAAACTATTGTTTGGATGTAGGTGATGAGGTGGCTTTTTGACTAAACTAATCTGGGAAGACAGAGTGCACATCAAGACTAAATGGTGCTCTGTGCAAATTAAGTGTGAACAGCTTGTCAGAGAAATAAAGACAAAAAGAGGAAAAGATCATTTACTCAGCTTTGGGATAACTACATTAAACCTGATTTTATTCTGTCTTCAAGGGTTTTCATTATCCTTTGTAGATAGATGGTCAAGTTGGAATTTTGTAACAAAAAAAATAGAAAATTCTGGCTATTCCAACACTAGCCAAACTTGCAGTAAGGGTAATACACAAACTAGTACACAGCAAAGCATTCCTAAGGGTGAGATGTTAACAAAAGCTGAAATACTGGAGTATTTCCCAGCAATGGGGACCATTTTTTGCACAAGCTGACTTGAGCACTGATGCTGCCAGCATCTCCCTGACAGAGGCACCTTCCTGAAAACATATTTAGACAAATAAACTCCTTTAGCTATGGTAGGATAGTGGAACTGAGACTTTGTGGGATTTGTTGCAGCAGTGTGCAAAATCAATACAAGTATGTGAATTCTTATTATTGTCCTTAGCTGTCCTTGACTGCTTTGTCCCAGTTCAAGTTTTCTCATGTTTTCACATTGATCATACATTCCTAGTTGGGAATTTATATTAATCATCAGTTAACCAAGTGAATTCAGTCACAGGTCTTTCAGTCTAAGCTGAACAAAGTCTAGAGGAGTGAGCAGGAAATGCAACTCACTACAGCACAAGATGATGCTTGAGTGGGAATCTGGGACTCTTAGTCCTTGTTTTTCTATCAGTATGGCAAGTCACTTTGCTACCAGCTTCAGTCCTACTTGTTTTCTCCAGACTTGAAAAGGGAGATCATAACATAGGAAGTGTCACTAGATGTTACCTTTTAATTTTTGGAGTTTGAGTCAGACCCTTTTCTGATTCGGATTTCGAATTCTTGTTTTAAGATACTTGGTTCGCATGCTATATTCCTGTCTCCTAATAGGAAGAGGAAAGTACTTAGGAAAAGGTGAACTTATTTTAGGGAATATTTTGCAATATGCATTTAATTATATTTTGTTTATTTACTTATATTCTTATCAATATAAGAATTATATTATTTGATTATTTGAGCATTTTTAGAAGAAAAAGTATGTAGGCCTAAAAACATATGAGAAGAAAAGCCACTTAAAATACAAATAATTGCAGGCATCTTCTGTAGCTGTACTGTTTAATTTTCATTATTATCCCATTCCTGGCAAGCATAAAAAATTTGGGACTGCAAACTTCAAAATGATAAAACCTTTGATCCAGTTAAAGTTATGTCTGTAGTATGGAGTCCATAGTCTGGTGCGCACTGATGGACCAGTCTGCACAATGTATTGTGGCCAGTTTCATCTGAGTGAGAATTTTTTAATTTATGTAATAGAAACTCACATTTTTTGATTATTGTGACTCCAACTCCCATTTTTTTATTCAACAGGGTTTTGTGACAGCAAACACAATATCAACTCTTTCTTAGAGCCATGGTAAAAGCAACTTGAACTACTTCATGTAAATGTTGTCCTTGTATGTTCTATTTTATTAGAATTTTAGATAAGTTTAATATTAAGCATTTATCAGAAAACTATAAAATTTACAGTAAAAGTATATCCTCTCACTAAAACCTCCATTCACCTCAAGAGTTCTGATAACACTTATAAACCACTCAGGTTCCATTTTTGTTTGGTTATTACATTATCAGATCCCTGATTGAACCAACCCTGCTTCTGCATTATCCCATATTAAATTTTTAAGCTTCCAGCTTAATATTGTTCCTCCATCAAGAAGATAACTGAAAAAGTGTTCCTTTTCTTATTGTGATGTATATGCACTGTAAATACTTCATTTTCTCTCAAAGTTTCTTGCAATACTAAGTTGAAAGCCAATTGAAATCCACTCACTGAAGGTGCTGTGTTGAACTGCCTCAGCTTTTTCCCGAAACTATGTGTTGCTTCTTTTTTAAATCACTGCAACAAACTTTTTTAGGGTTCACCTGCTAGTGCAACACACAATAAACTGGCAAATCTCAGAATAGTAAGGGAAGGACTTTCATATCCTCTAATGGAGTATAGTGATTTCTCTTCCTGGGCAGAGATTACCTTAACCATTCTCCTTAGTACTGTACATAAAATGAGGTAGCCTTGACTCTGGCCATCTGTCCCTCTTTTGCTTGCACTCCCTTACCATGTCAGGTTCTTTGTTGGTTTTGATTTTGCTTTTTGGGTTTGTTTTTTTGTTGTTGTTGCAGGGTGGTTGGGGTTTGTTTTGGATGTTTTGGGTTTTTTTTTGGGGGGGGGGGTTGTTGGGGGGTTTTATTTGCCTATAATTAGTAGTTGCAGATATGTTCTGTAGTCATCAGTTATGCTGCAAAGGTTTAATTTGGTGGAGGGGCATTTGCACAAAAGAGAAAATGGAAGGCTGATTTCAGTAGTAGGAGACCAAGTGATTATGAGGCAGAAAGAGTTTTAGTTCCAAAGCAGTGTAAGGTCTACCAAAAAAACCCCCCAAACCAGCCTATTATTCCAGAATACTGTCTGTGTAGGAACATAGAGAGTTACACAAGCAGTAGCTGTTGCAGCGTTATAGTTTTACGGCCATAGTCCTGCCATGGTTAATTTGCTCACATGGACAAACCCTCAAATTTTTACTTGCAAAGTCTCAACAAGAATTCTTATTCAGGATTGCCTTCATGAATACCTGGCTTCTTTTAAAAAATGTATCGCTTTTTAAAACAGCAGTTGTTGTAAGAGCTATGAATTCTCCCCCAGGCATCACAATGTCTTTGAAGCACTGTGCAGGTTTTAAAATGCCCAAAATTCATGATTCCATTTTGTCATTTAAATGCTACGTGGACATTATAAACCCCTGGGATTAATGGACCTGACAGCATTAAGAGTAACAGGAAGTCCCCTTTGTAGAAGGGGGCTACTTGCTCTTTAGGCATTAGGCCCGTCCAAGTAAGAGAGTAAGGAGTGTGCCACATCAAAATGTAGGTGCAAGATTAAGAATAGGGGTCTGAAGTTGAAACAATGCTTAGATAGCCAGGCTGGCAGTTCCTTGGAAAAACATCTTAATGACTTGTGTGAGGAATATTGCATGAATGCCTTTCTCAGCCAAATGTGACAGTAGGGAAGAAATAGGAGAGCACCACATTGCCACTCTTTTAGCTACACAGGGATCTACTGCTTTTCTAGACTGGGCAGCAATACACACTCACGCATGAAGTGGTAAGCTCTCTCATGCAAACTACTGGCTAAGAAACTGTCAATATTTACATAGTTATCCAAATCAGTTAGTTTGACTTAGGTAGTGGTAGGCTATGACTGGAATTATTGGAAGATGACACCTTTGTAGGAGTGTATGCAAACTGCAATGAATCTCTACATTCATTTATGCTGTACAGCTGGGGCACCCTCATCCCCTTGTTGCTGTTGGACATTTTGTTTTCTCGCATATTTAGATGTGGTGAGTGTTTTGTTCTATTAGTGATAGAGTATGGCCTTGCTAAAAGCATATTTATTTAGAAATACATCGTTTACTTTTGAAGACAATTATTAAAAACCTGGAACCAAGAGGGAAAGCCATGAGGTTCTATTGTAAATATCCTAAATAAACTGGAGTAAATGCCCACATAACTCTGATAGTACAACTGTAAAAAAGTGTTTTCACAGTACTCTCAGGCAACTTCACAGGCAACAAAGAGCCTCCCTTTTTTCTGTTTTACTGGATTTTGTTACAGTTCAAGGGCAAATGCATATTTGCTTCACTTAAAGCTCTGATGCATTCTCCTGTTACATTAGGACCAAATTTTCAAATGGTGTCAGAGATAACCAGCTTGAGAGCCTTCAGGGATCTTCACTGTTAGAAGATGAGTTCTCAGGCTCTTTCATACACCCCACCTACTAGCCCCAGCTACCATCATCAGGTGTCACTGCAAATGGAAACTATTCTTGAGCTTTTAGACTTATTTTTCATTAATACCTAGCTTTATAAAAACTTCCTGCTTCAAGCCAGCTCCTTTGGTAAGAACATTCACTGTGTTAGTAATCACTTACCCTATCCCGATTCACTGGTTATTATTGTGGATCTGAGCACAGCAGAAAAATCAGCTATTTCCTTGAAATTGTGTCTCCTTATATTTATGAATAGGATCATATGTGTGGAGGCCACTATACAGAGTAATAAACCTAATGATAAACTAAAAGGTCATTTCAAGTGCTGTTACTACCAAGAGAATAAAAAGATACATCAAGAACCATGTTAGTTTCAATCCATGATCCCCAAAGAAAGGTTGAGGACAAACTAGTTTGTAAGGATAATGATTTGTCTCAATAACAGTGCTTTTATTGGGCTGAAACAAGCTCTTTAAGGTGCCCTGACTTTGAAGTCTGTTTTGCCTACCTTAGTTAAAATGTTTTGCACTGTACCTCCTTTGCTGAATGAACAGTGTGTTGCCCCCAGTGCTTTATCTGATTATTCTGGGTAAAATTCAGAACAATTTAAGTTGTTTTATAATTTGTCTGTCACAAAATAGAAGCTGAGAATTTGGCAGGGGGGAATATAATTTTCCGTTATAAATTCCTGGACAACAAAGTCAGAGTTACCACTGCAGTTGCTTAGTGCCTTGGAGAAGCAGACTACAGAGTGTCTTGGAATTGTTCTATGTGTAATCAACATGTACTCTATTTAAAATTGCCAGTCTCAAACAACTTGTCACAATCCCTTGACCAATAAAATATCCTCATCAACTTTGCCTCATTGAAAGAAGGAGATCAAAATGGCCTTAATTTTATGATTTGTAGACCTGCTAAAAATAGTGGGTTTTCCATCTTTAACAACATTCCTGGGAGGGAGGTTGATTTTTCTTTCTTGTGGTTTTACAGAGGAGGAGGGAGATACGGTTACATGAACTATGCAAAGAGGATACTACTTATTTTTCAAGTTCTGATTTCAGATCCACAACTTAGTGATGTGGTGGGAGTTGTAGTGCCAGAGCTAAAGTTTGTGTTTGACAGTTCACGTTTATTTCACTTCCAGTGTTCCAGATAAAGACTATTTTTCTTGCAGCCAGTGTTCCAGATAAAGACTTCTGGGAAGACAACAAAAATCCCACAGTTTGGTGTAAGGCTGGTAAAGCAAGAGAAAATGAGAGGAGAATAATATCAGAGCTCATAGGCCTCTAGTTTTAACAGTTCCACTCCTAATGTTTTCTTCCTTTATTTAAGCTTCCAGTAAAGTCTCCCTGTGTTTACCTCTAATTTAAGAAACTGCCCCTTAATCCCATCCCTTCCTATTCTCTGCCATCCTGTTGTTACTTCCTTCCTCTTATCTTTTAAAAGCTTGCTCACTTGCTTTCCACCCCCACCCTGGCTTATTCCTTCCATATTAATAATAATCTTAGTACTGAGCACTTATATCGCTCTCTACATGTTCAAAGTGCTGTACAAACCTTAGCTAATTAATCCTCACAACACACTCCCCTCCCTCTGTAAGATAGGTAAGTATTATTATCTCAGTTTTACAGATGGGGAAATTGTCGCAATGACTCAGTGGCAGAGGCATAAGCACGGTAACCTTGTTCTTGCAACCTCTGTTTTGAAAATACCTTCTCCAACCCAGCTTGCCTCTATAAATACATTCCCATCTCCTTTGTCTCCTAAATCGTCAAGACAAATCCTCTGCCTACTCCTGCTGCCACAGCTCCCTTAATTGTTGCCATCTTTTGCTCCCTCAGACACCTCCAGCAGGAGCTTTGCCAATGCATTGCTGCAGTGCCTCTTTGAACGTCTTCCTATTACACATACAGTTTTCATCTCACTTCCACCAAGCGAGATGAAAGTAACCCCTTGCCAGCCTTGCTGGTTTATGGCTCATCTTTGTTTCTGTCCCTGGATTCCATCAAAATCAAGGCATAAGTGCCTGACTCAAGCCTGCACATTAGGGATCTAGATCAAGATGGCCTGAATTCCTTCCACGTCTTTTCCTAGTGCCTTGGCATTTCTGATGGCATCCTGTACAAGTAGGAAAACAGCAGACGTAGGTTTGTTGGTAGAATTTATTCCCTCTGTATATGTGCAGCTCCAAAACAGGTCCCAGTGCTCCGGCTCAGGACCGTATGTTGGTTGAGGTGCAGTCCTCTGCTTTGTGGTTTCTCTCAGTGAGCTGAAAATTGACCCCACAGGCAGGTACACTGCTTGACTACTGATACTTGACCTCTCCCAACTGACAGCTTTGTGTGGCCTGAACCACCTTCCTAGAATCTGGCGTTTTGATACTTAAGTAACCTTCTTGAAGTAGTGCTGAATCTGGCCCTGAGAACAAGTAGATTCACAGAGGATATTCTTAAATTTATGAAAGAAGTGTCCACAGTTATAAGTAAGCCCATCCAGGATTTAGCTGCCGCTGTGGTTATCTGTACCTGTTGTGATGCTTCCTAGTTCTAGTATGTTGTAAATGGGTGGTCCTTTCTGGTCATGTTTGTGTGGTCACAGAGTTTGTATGACACAATGAACCTAACTACTAATTACTTAAATATTATCCCTGATTTGCTCTCTCTGTAGCGGTGCTGTTGGTCTTATCTGACCAACAAGTAACAGTAAATTCTGATAGTGTATTTCACTGAGGATCTTGCTTAGCTGTAACCATAAGTTTTGTCAGTCTCTTGTTTCAGACTCATTAATTAGACATGACTACATGAATTTGCTCTTTAATAGGCTCTGCCCTAATGTCATGCCCTTTGAGGAACAATCTGTTTAATGGATCGGTGCTCATTTTGTTATTTTGTGTTCATATGACAAAGTATCATAGTTTTGCAGGTGAGCTATCAGTATCTATGGTGCTGTAGTGAAATTTTTTTTCCAGATAGCTTTGAAGACTTGTAATAAGACACCACAGCAAGTTCTTACTCATGCTTATACTAATGAGAGCCTAATAATGATGAACTGAATGTGAAAGCACATCTACTTTTTTTCATCAGCTATATGCATTAGTGTCATGGAGGTCAAAGACTTGGACAAAGAAATTGCTGGAATTTTGCAGCTAAGTTTTGTTGACCCATACCTGCTCCTAGTGCTACCCTTTTTCATTACTTTATATCAGTTTAGGTTTTACACGTACTATCAGTCTATTACTTTGTCGTGCACTGGGTCCTCGCCTTCTGCAAAGAGTGAGCAAAGAAATTGGCCAGCCTTGACAAATGTTCTTTGGGAGTTGAGTCTCTGTCAAATGTTATTTACTTAGTATTTGGCTTGGTACCCACAGTTCAGGTGATGGACCAGTGTGTACCTGGATGAGCTGCTTACATGTTAGTTCATGTTTAACGAGGTCTCTGTTATACTAGGTTTCAGTGAAAGAAGATATGGCATCACTGCACAATTTGCGTGTTTATTCTCAAAAACACTTGAAATTTTTGATATCCCCTTGCTGCATTGTGCCTTTCTCCCTCTGCTAAAAAATTATGCTAGAGGGCATAACCCACAAACCTCTTGGCTCTCCAGAGGTCATTCACTTTCGTTAGAATTGACATCACTTTCAGACAGGAATATTCTTCCCAATTTACCGCCTGTACACTTCTGTGGGTGCTCTGCTTCTTCCTCAGCAGCAACACTCTCTGCATAGAGACCTCTGTGTCTCACAGTACCTCTGAGACCATGTCACCTTGAGTACTAGCTCTGACTTTATCTCTTCTGCTCTACCCCCAACACAGTGTTCTTTCTGACTCTTAACTTTCTTTAGGGAAAGTAGAAAACAGCTACTCTTGTAACTAAATACCTGGGTTATTTGCCTGAGGGGTGGGAGAGACTGTTTTCCCTAAGGACTAGTGTTTGGTCTGCATGGCAAGGTTTTAGTACTTGCTGGTACAGGGGTGGCTTCTGTGACAGTTTCCTAACAGTTTCCCCCATGCCAAATAGAGCCAATGTCAGAAGACTGCAAGTCAAAGCCAAGCAGTGACAGCTGTAGCACCTCTGTGATAATGTATTTAAGAAGGGGCAAAAGTTACTGCAAATGCAGCTGAGTGAGACTATGTGAGACAAACTGTCCTGCAGACCCCAAGGTCACTGAAGAAGAAGGAGGAGGAAGACCAGATGCTGAAGAGATCCCCCTGCAGCCTGTGGTGAACACCATGGTAAGGATGGCGGTCACCCTGCAGCCCATGGAGTTCCAAAGTGGAGAGATATCCACCTGCAGCTCCTGGAGGACCCTACACCAGAGCAGCTGGATGACCAAAGGAGGTTGTGACTCTGTGGGAAACCTACCCTGAAGCAGGTTCCTGGCAAGATGTGGATTCATGGAGAAAGAAGCACACACTGGAGCAGTGTCAGGACCTATGACCCCGTGGGCACCCAAGCTGGAGCAAGGTGTTCCTGAAGAACTACATCACCTGGAAGGAGCCACGCTGGAGCAGTTTGTGAAGAGCTGAAGCCTGTTGAAGGACTCCATGTTGGAAAAGTTTATGGAGGACTTGTCTCCCCTTGGAGAGACCCCATGCTTAAGCAGGGAAGCATGTGAGGAGTCCTCCTCTTGAAGACGAAGGAGCAGCAGAGACAGCATGTGATGAACTGACCGCAGCCGCCGTTCTCCATCCCCTTGCATCACTGGGAGGATGATGTAGAGGAACTGGGTGTGAAACTGAGCCTGGGAAGAAGGGAGAGTAGGGGAGGAGCTGTTTTTAAGATTTTTGTTTCTCATTATTCTATTCTGATTTGATTGGTAATATTTTTTTTCCCAAGCCTAGTTTCTTTTGCCCATGACAGTAACTGGTGAGTGATCTTTCCCTGCTTATCTCTACCCACAAGGCTTTCATTATATTTTTTTTCTCTCCTAACTCCCAGCTTAGGAGGGGAGTAATAGAGCAGCTTTGGTGGGCATCTGGCATCCTGGCAGGGTCAACAAACAACAGTTTATTCAGTAGCCTTAGAGCCTTTTAAGCCTGTAGCTGGAAAACTGCATTATTTTCTGGGAGCTGGGGCAGTCATTTGTGGTTCTGGAAAGTTGTTCTGCCCAGTGGCAAGTGCAAATATCTGTGGTTTCTTCTAAGCCTGGTTCTGACTTCAACATTCAGTATATTCCTTGTGCTGTATGACTACTCTGTGGAAAACCTAATTATGAAAAGAGCAGTCAGGAACCAAATGAGCTCACCACAAGGCCCAAGGAAAGAGAATACTCTAGGCATTTGAAGGCTGATTCAGGCACCAGCCCCTGTGCCTTCAGCCATTTCTGTGGAATAATTTTTGTCTGCCTTTCTTTCCTACCTAACAGAGAATAATTAACAGAATTGTGGTAGTAGTGCATGTGTATGTGCTTACTCATATCTATTTGCTGTAAGTACTGCTGCCTGGCAGAGTGGGTCCAGGGCCTTCTAGATGTTCATTCAGCAAGGCGGCTGAAAATCCCATTGGAAAACAGTGACTAAGTGAAACCTGTTTATGGCTGGACATTTTCAGTTCTGTTTTCACAGGGAGTTGTATTTGGTATTTCACTGAAAAGCTCTGTTCTCTAGAGTAGAGTTAATGGGAAATGTAAAATCTGTACCTTTTTCTATTTGCATTAAATATTTTCCTTTTTTATTTAATTCTTCTAAATTCAAATGTAGTAAGTACATTGTTGAAACCAAGCTAAATGTTTATTAAAGTCAAATGTGAAGTAAGAGGGAGAATCACATGCTTTCAGGGCTACTATAAATACTTTCTTTTGAAGAATAATGACAGTAGCTACATCTCCTTATTTCACCTGTATTCTTCATGTGTCTCAAAGTGCTCTGTGCATTGTTGCTGGTGTTTTTAATGATTTCTTTACAGAAAAAAACACTGGCTGGTGATTTTACTGATTTCTTATCTGCAGTATTTGCCTCTCAAAATACTGAATGTTTCATTGCAAAAAGGTGCAGTGGTAAAGGGTTTTGGTAATTGCCAGCATCTATCACAGCATTAATAATTTCTTACATTATTTGCTTCTAAAGTAGAGAATCTCTACATTTTTTTAAACAGTACAATTTCTCTAAAAGGTGATATATTATTGTGACCAAAACATTACCATTTCATTGAGTTAATTTGTTAGGCTGCATAAGCTGCCTTTCAGGCTATAAACTGATGTTTAAATAGCAAACAAAGGGGAAAAACAGTCTAGAGAGGTCAGTGCTTTGTATCTAATATGCTTTTGCAGTTTACCTTTGTTCTGGTAAGCAGAGGCTTTGAAAACTGTTCAGCTGCAGTTCAGACAAAGGTCAATCAGGCCAGTCAATATATAATGCAAAGATCCAAATCAATATCCCATGAAAGGAGGCTCAGCACCTTCTGCCTAAAAAATATCTAGAATAGAACTTACTTCTCAGGCTCATGCTGTCCTGGGGGATGTCCTTCTTGTTCCCACTGGACAAGCCCATCATCATATTGCAGTAATTTGAAATATTTTAACCCCTTAGCCATGTGGTGAATTCCATGATTTAAGGAAGCATATTGATAACCAGCCTTTGCTTTTTAGTACATAAATTCTAGAGTGCCGGGCTTATATTTTCCACAAAAAAGTTCAGCAACTATCACTTGCAAAGGTGTTTATTAGGGACTAAGAATTCATCATAGTAAGTATGGTTATTTACTTTACACATTTATGCAGTGTATCAGCCACAGCTTTGACAGTGCTCTGCAATTTTTTTTTTTTTGCACATGAAGGCATTCAAAGCTAAGAAATATATTCATACCTGCTGTCAACAAGTGCAACTCCCTTGGAAAGCTCTGAGCCAATTTCAGCAGTGACGTGAATGGCAGCATAAATTTTAGTTTTAAATTAGTCAGAAAATAAGTGAAAGTGGGCATAATTTGCATGCTGAGGACTGAAAAGGGAAGAGCAGCTAGCTAAAAAAGTGTGCAATTAAGTGGGGGGGAGAGGAAATATAGGATCTACTGGCATGAGTGTAGTGCGTCAAATTTGCTTCTGAATTCAGACAACTACAAGCAAATGTAAATGTTATACTTAATGCAACTAGTCATTTATAGTGGAATGAACACACTTTCTTTACAGTTATGCTCATTGCTGTGCTAATGGATGGCCTGGAGAATGTCATGTCTTGGCTGGCATGTCTGTACTTGTATATATGTGGTGAATACATTTCTCAGTTCCTCAGTGAACTCAGTAGTACGATTGCAAATATATTGACTCATTATGGAAGGGAAATCTTGAGAAATTAAAGCAAATTACTTTGATCACCTTGAATCAGGGGTCTTCAGGGGTTTTTGCCTAAAGCAGCCTTTCCTGTCTTACAGCCTACTGAGATAGATCATGGAAGGTGAGGGAGATTTGTCACTGAAGCACCACTTCTTTGGTACCTGCTCAAAGGAAATGGCTAAGAACTGTGTCATAAAATGAAGGCAGCATTTGAACTGTCAGCAGGAACTGCTCAGTTTGGGTGCAGTCATGCTTCCAGGCAGCCCCTGGCCCAGCAGGATGATTCAGAGCCTCTGAGATAGACAGCTCCATTCCAAATACAATAGGTGAGGAAAGGTGGCCACTTCTGAAATAATTCAAAACAGCTAGGAACCTCTCTCTCCACTGTCTGAGCAGGTCACTGAAACTCCCACCTACCAATCACCTGGGAAACCTCTCAGTTTTGATCTGAACAAATGTTGAACCTCAATCACCTTCATCCACTTGAAATCCAGAGCACTGAGTCGTCTCTTGAGAGCAAGCAGCTAATGATGGAGGAGGAAGAGGCAGTAACCACTTCAGAATAACTTCATTGTTTGAACACTCTTACAAGAAGTGGGAAACATGGATTTTAAGCCTTTCGTGGACTGAAGGGGTTTGAACCGCAATTCCTTTTTCCTCAGAGTTTATCCTACCCATCAAGCTAGAGAAGTTCTTCATTCTGCTCACTGTGTGAGGCTATGGAGCACAGAAAGAATAGATAAGAGGGAGCTTGATTTTTCAGCCCATTGGTGAGGGCAGGCGTGAGAGAGTTCTGAGGCTTGGTCCCAGCTGTCATTGCTGTTTAAGTATTCTTTACTGTTAATTTATAATACAGGCACTCACACAGTCAAGTAGACATGGTTGACAGACTGTAGAGACAGTAGTGTTTAATTCTGCCTGAATTTGTGCTAAGCACCAAAAACATGTGAACGTACTTCCTGACTTTCTCACACCCAGTGATAAGCATCTGAGGCTAGCAGCAGAGTTGCTTAGTTAGGAGCAGAGTTGTTCAAGGCCTTCTGCAAAAGCAGTTGAGAGAGAAAGGAAATTGATGAAGGAAAAGCAAGATCATTCTTCATTCAAATCACATCCTGGAAGTGCCTGTTCTTTTCTGTTGATTACAAAGTGAGCTTAGAATGATAATGTTCCTCAAATAAACCTCTTGGTTGAATTTAGTATTCCCAGATCAAGGAATATGATTTTTTTTTCTGTTGTTTTTCAGTTTACTGCTGCTGGTTTCCTTTGTGTTCACCTCAGAATGGTGTATGCCTCAGAATGGTGTACACCTTTGGAGAAAGATACAACTTATTTGTCTAAATGCAACCTAAATGCCAAGACTGCTATCTAGCACCAACCTTTCAGGTGAAGTGTGGGAGATTTTAAACCTTCCCTTTGCCCCAGGGAATTAGTGTACAGCAGAGCCTTCGTTCTTTCACAAAACTGGCACACAAAGAGCAGACCTCATTAGAAAGATACACTCAATAATCAGTCCTGAAATGTTATGTCAGTCAGCAGTTCTACCTTCTTTAACATCATTAAATGCATCTTCTCCATCAAAGCAATGTGCGGTTTCAAAATATAAAATGCATTCAACATGTTGGGATTTTTTTCACCTGAGAACATTTTTCTTATTCTGAACAGTGACACTCGTAAAAAAAAAGAGAAATCCTAAAAAGATAGTGACAAAATATGCAATACTGCTGTATTGCTGGTTTAGCTTGAGGAGGGATCTGTAGTGAAGAATCCCAGAAATCCCCTTTGAGGTGCCATCTTACTTATTTTCAGTATTTTATGATCTATCAGGAACACACCTCTTCTAATTAATGTGCTGTAAGAAAGGTTGTTCACACAAGAGAGGAAGAAACTCATTGCTGTGAGAGTTTAGACTGGTAGAGTACTGTCGGGATTTTTACCCCGACATCACCCTAATTAGGGGTTTCTCTCTCTGAGTCTCGTACTATGGTTGAAAGATGAGATGGAACCTGCAGCTTGGTCTTCAAAAATGTTTATTCTATTTCTTATCTCAAGGTCTTACAGGAGTGTCAGCACGCTAAGGGAAAAGCAGCTACAGGAAACATGGACACAGGGTGCAAGGTCGTTTTCAAGATTCCTAATCCAATTAATTCTAACAACGCCCTATATTTATGGTTTTGTGCCAGTTACTATCATCTATTCTAAACACACCATTTCTACCTCGATTTCATTCTACCAATGTCTTTGTGCCACCGTCACAGCAGGAAATGGAGTAGATGAAGAAGAAAAAGAAGATGATGAGACAACGCCCAAAATTTTCCATCTTGCTCTGATCTACTTCCATTCTAAAAACCCAAAATTACAAATTTTTACCCTGTGACAAACTAAACTAACTCTATTTTAAATCTTTACTATTTTTTAACTCATCTATAAGTGTTGGAAGTTTTTCCCATGGACTAAAGTCAAAGACAGTGCTTTCCTGAGGTCTCAGCCAGGGTCTCAGACCCCCCAGGGCAGTCCGAGGTGTTTTCCACATGCCCTGGACTCCAACAGAGTACCATTTAGCTAAAGGTTTCTTCAAGTGCAAGTATTTCAAAGAGATCTCTGTATTGCAGGCTTAGGCCCAATAGGTAATTCTGGGACCATACGGTCTTTGGTGGCAAGTTGTGCATCTTATATGTTCCCAAAATTTTGTCTGGGGCCTCATGTTGTTATCGTAATAGTAGTGACAGCAAAATCAAAATTAGGCTTCTATAGATTCTTTTCAAAATTTTCTGAGATATACCTCTTAGGAGCTTTGAGTGGCTGTAATCCAGAATATATGCAATTAGACCCAGTCCCAAAGAAAAGATTTTTCTAAATCAGAGGTCTTCAGTCCTCACTAGTGCCCTAATTGTCCTGTCTTTCCACCAGCGGAGCTGAAGGGAAAATATGGCTGTGTAGGGATATATTTAGTTTTTCTAAATAATGGCAATAACAATTGCGGGGGAAATGGTGGCTGGTAATGAAGAGTCTATTAACTTTGGGTTAGCCAGTTTCAGCAAACTAGCAGAGACAGTGCAAACACTTGCCATTTTTGTTTGGAAAAGGCTTCAGTAATAATGTCACCAAAATGACTCACCAACCTTTATATCTCTCTGTGCAGTGTTTTTCACCTTTTTCATTCTAAGGGGATGTTAACTTGTTAGAGAAAATCATATAAAGGTCACATAACATGAGTTCTCTGATGATCTCCAGATATTAATCACCATCCTTCATAACCATAATGATCCAGAGGAAATTATACACACCTTAATTGGCCCAGGGAAGCTTCTGCAGGAGCAGGTTACAATGCAGCTACCATCTCCCTGCAGGTAGTCTGCTATGTACCAGCACTTCTACTACAGTCTGAACACAAAATTTGAAGCTTTTTCATCTCTACGGCATTTAGGATTTAGGAGTTGTGCTTTCAACAAATTTTCCTAGGATGATATGTATCTTTGTAACATTTAGACTCTGGTTTTTCCCCAATACCATTCCAATTCTTGAAGTATCTTTTTTTGCTGATCAGTTCAAGAGCCATGGCAAGGGTGTTTCCTTGTTCATTGCACTGTATTAGTTGACTTCACTCCAAAAATAAGTAGCACTGACTGGAGAGGAAGTACTAGGGAAGAAGCAAGAATGTACTTGTTTAATCTATAATATAGCTCGTGTTATAGATAAAGAAAACAGACGTTCTCTTTGACTTACCTTAAACCACTTCCTTCTATGTTACCCAAAAAAACCTTCAAGAACATGAGGATAAAAAACTAGGGCTAATATCTTCCCTTCTATACTATCTAATTTAAATGTGAGTTCAAACAATTATTTACATTAATAACTCTGAGTTAATTCTACCAGCCTTGACAGAAATGTCAGAGAAACAGCAAAGGCACCAGCTGAACATAATTCTAAATAGGGAACTTCTCCCACAGCTTTCCCCTCATTTGAGATCTCTTTCATACTGGTAGGGATGATTTAGCCTACAAATTCTGGCAGCTGCACTTCTGATTGGGGGGGTTTTGTGCCAGTGTGTTGTGGAAATGTTTAATTTCATTTAGCAGATCTTGTTTCCTCTTTCCTATGCAGTAACTAACATGTCATCTTGTGTGCAGAGAGCTGAGAAGTTTACATTTTAATTACTAAGATCAAACCAGAAAGAGACTTTCTTTGAGAATAGCCATTCCAAAAAGGTACACTGAAGTTATCAATAATTTAGTAGCTTGTGTGCTAATTCAAATTGTGCTTTCATCTCTGTTATGATTGCTGTCACTGTTGCTATTAAACACTTCAGTTGCTTTCTTTATGGTACTTAGGTGTCATAGCCTCTGGCATCTCTGTGAATAAGCTTTGCTCTCCCAATCCCATAAAATTCAATGTCTCTTCCCACTCTATCCAAAACTGTCCTGGCACTGGACCTCCTGCCAGAGTTCCATCCCTACAACTGCTCCACTCACATCCTGGGAATGCCAGCAGGGCTGTGCCTGGCCAGATGTGCTCAAGCAGGGAGGATGCTGTGAAGAACTGAGAGCCTGCTCCTGCTGCAGTGAGGGCTGCTCTTGCAGGTTCAGAAGGCAGAGAGCAGGTAGGGTTATGCTAGCAGCCTCAGGGTCACTGTAAAGGCAGTAAAACACTAAAGCCACTCGTGCTCGTTGGTGTCAGGATTTAATTCAAAGTCTTTCTCTGGCTGGCTTCTTCTACACAGTTCTGAAGCAGAGGTCTGTACTGAGGCAAGATCTGACATGCAATCTTTCCTATTCAGAAAGTTTGGGTTAATGCAATCTATGGATTTTTTCCAGGTGCAAGGTCACTCCCGCACCACTTCTGTCATAGTCTGTTCTCTCCATATGGCTACACATCTGACAATGTCCTATTGTTTTGTGACTCCATCACGCTTCAGTAATACAGATTATAGGTTCTCCAGTGCCTGGCAAATCGGTTTTTGATTTTAGGCTTCCTGTAATGGTGCATGGACATTTACAGGAATTTTATTTTTATCTACATAGCAGTGTTTATTTAGCATTTTTATTTGATATTATAATTTTTATCCAACCTTCCCCTTATGATGTTATCCACATCACATTCCCTTTAGTTATTGTATGAGCTTTAGAGGGTTACTTTTGTATTCCTCAGTCTGTCTGTAATTGTTACAGCTTTTATCCTCCGGTGTAACCCATTCTAAAAAATGCTGCTAACTTTGAATGTCAAACAGATGTTTTAATAGAACCTCAGTGCACCTCAGCATCTGTTTCTTCCTACTCCTTGTTTAAGCACACATAGTCCTCCAAGCCAGTAATCTGGTTTCATTTTTATTCGGCAAAAATCCAGCCTTCCTGCACAGGTGTTTTCTTTTAAAGAGACATCCACATGCCTTACAATATAGTTCTGTTGTCTTTCTACCACATTCACTCTTTAAGTGAGGATTTTGACATCTGTTCTTGTCATCCCATTATATGGTCCTTTGCAGAGAACTGTCAGAGAAAACTGCCTGAAGGCCTGCAGCATCACTGTATGATAATATAAGCAGAACTCCTAGATCCCTGAATTCCTCTCTGTCATCAGCATCAATCTGTATCTAAGACCACAGATACCTGCTCTGTCTATAAATCTAGACATTAACTGAGATCCATAGCCTGCATAGTCACAGAAGTAGTGATATTTCTGCAAAAATTCCTATTTTAAAAACTCGTTTTTAGCAGGATGCTTTCTTGGAATATCCATTTTAGGATAGAAGCACACTTGTTTTCTTCTCTCTGTCCTTTGAAGTGGGCTTGTTTCTTATGTATGCCTATGGTCCTCTTTCACCATGGAGAAAAAGGGATCTTTAGGATCAGCAAATTGAGAGCATGGTTTTCCAAGCATCGTGCAAAACCCTTGCTGATCTTTCAGGGACTTTTTACAAAGCCAAGTCTTCTAGACCATGTGGAAATAAATGCCTAGAATTTGAAGATTCAGTAAATTAAAGAGTAAATTCAAGAAGAGATATAAACAAATAGTTTTTACATAGAAGACTTATTTTAAAGCTTCTTTGGCCCAAAGAGATTGTCAAATAAGTTCAAAATTCTTAGACTTGATTGGAAGAATTTCAATGCCTGTGTTAACAGTATTTTCCCAATCTGGTTAAATTTGCAACAGCATTATAACCATTCTGTGACATTTGATCATACCATAGCATTAGTATATGATAAAGGTAATAAATTAACTGAGTTAGACAGCAAACAAGCTAGATGAAACAAAAGTTGGGTTGCAATTCTTAGATATCTTCTATGATGACATATAATTAAGATACCATAAAACAGACGAGACATATACCATATTCTGTGTGCTTAAGTAGAAGCAGAGACGGGGGAACTTTGCCTACATATACTGACACAACTGCCAGCATATGAAATTGTGACGTTTGTAAGCATTTTTTTCACTAGAGAAAATAAAAAATAAGAAGTATTCTTGCTCCAAGATAGCACCGGAGAATTGATAGAAAAAAGGTAGGAGCTGGGTTTTACTGCACAGTGGAGAACAAGTCTTTGTGCATGTTGGTGGTTTGATAGGGAACAAGATGCTGAAGGGGGGAGAATATGTTGTTCAGCTGAAGAGAGGCCTAACCTTCTATTTTGTGCTTGTGAAAAAGCCTTTTCAATTTCATGATCACAGTATAAATACATGAATATTTATCTGAACACTTGCACTTTCACCTACCTGTTTGCTCATAACCTGGGAAAGCAGAGCTGCCCAAGAGTGGATTGTGAGTGCAAAGCATTAGCACTTCAAATATCCAAAGAGCTGAAAATCACAGTGGAAAAATATTTTGGTAAAAATGCACTTTACAAAGTATGGTACTACAGCGCATTTCCCAGATCAAAAGAAGTGAAATAAAATCAGCAGGACATACAAAGTTCTAAATAAACACCTTCAAAACTGAACTTGAAAACGACTAAAGGTATTTGGGAGTCTGTGAAGTAGATTTGTCTTCAAGGAAGCCTATGACCAGTCCTATCTACAGACAATAGCTTCATCTCAGCATATGTTTTTAAGTCAACAATAAAAGCAAGACTAAGGCTTCTTAGGACTAAAGGTTTGTCGTCCTACTCCAACTGCTTCATCCATCACTAACCAGTCTAAGAGCATATATTGCTTCCTGAAGATTTCTCCTTTCAAGGCTTCTTTGATGCAGACTGCCAATTTGTACTTCATACAGAAAGTTTGATCTAGAAACAGAATCATGAAACTAGGGTCTTCTTTCTAACTTTGGAACCACAGTATATAATCTATAAAACCAAGGACTGGCACAATTGCTAAGTTTATGTAGTGTCACTGGACAGTCTTGAAGTTCCCTGCTGAAGCTCTGGTGTGGCAGCAGTTGGTTTGTGTCCAAGGCTGTTACTCCCTGGTCTTCCCTTGTCCTACCTACACAGCATCAGATATGCCTTTGGTAGGATTTCTATCATCTCGTTTTAGATGTTCACGTCTGAACTTGTTACCTCCAGGTCTCTTCATTTCCAGTGAAGAAAAATATATGTAGTTCTAGAGAACTATATTTTAGACAACTGCTTTAGTAAGAAACCATTTGTTTCCAGTGACGTTAGAGGGTGTTCAGATGACCAGCTCAGGTACAGACTTTGAGAACATAGGCTTCTGGAAAGGTGTATCTCACTCAGCTTTTCTGTATGAATTATCAATCATAGAACCATCTGCAACTTCAATTACCTGAAAATAAGAAAATGGTATGTCATTTTTCATTTTCTTCAATGCAAGTAACCCATATGTCCATTCTTTGGCAGCTATTTCACTTCCTAGCGTAGCTTGTCATGCTGCTGTTAAATTGAGCAGTCCTTTTCTCTTGACTGACCTTCTAGCAATTAACTGGCTCTCTTTATTACACCCTATTTTAATGTCAACACTTTTATGCTAGAGTTTAATCACTTAGACACTCAACTTCACAGGAGACTAAGAATGATAAAGAAGTCCCTTTAATATATTTAGATTAGAATTATAGTAGATAATTAAAACATTTGTATAAGTGAGATTTAGTGAGCACAACCAAACATAATTATTCTATCCATTACTTGAATTGTGTTTTTACTTTGTGTTGTCTAAGATATACAATTGATTTTCATAAGATAACCTTTTAGCTTTTATTTCTAAGCCAGGCCAACAGGAAAAAAAAAAAAAAGGCATGGAGTTTGAGGGTCTCTCAATTCCTTAAGATTCTCCATGTACACCCATGTCTTTAGGAAATACCTGGTTTCACTTTGAGGATCAGAGCTTAACACATAAACTGTCTTTGGGAGTGTAGAGAGAAATGGAAGAAGTAGAAATGGAAGTTAAGATTTGAATAAGATTCCTTTCTCAGTACTGTATATCAGCCACTTCTGGCTGCTTAAAGGAATCACAAAATTTTAGTTATCACAGGGCTTTAGATATATAAAATGCAAAGATCCTTCTCACTTATTTTGGCATCTTTAAATAAATACCATGAAAATCATGAACAGTTGCAGTGTTCCCTGTAATTAATCTGGTATCCTTGCATGCATTTGTATTTTTTTTCCTGGTATTTATTGGGCATTGATGAAATCATTGCAATCTTTATAAATTTCTTCATGGAGTTTGCCTGAAATAAAGCACCCAAAGAGAAGTGCATAAAAACAAAACAGACAAAATACATCTTAAAATCTTCTTGTGGACCAACAGTATATTACACTGTTCCTAGTACTGGCTTTCACCTTCTTCTCAAGAGAACATTAACATAATTCTAGATGTAGTCCCTTATACTCCACATCAGCCTCTCATGCCATCATTTTCTCCCATTGAACTCTCTTTTGCATCCAGCAGGAGTTCTGAAGGAGAAGAGGGGAAAAAAACAAACAAACAAACAAAAAAAAAACCGCAAGCTAAATCAGGACCATAAAAGCCACTTGAGGATTTGGGAAATACCTTTTCTTCTATGTCCATCTCAGTTCCTGTCCACAAACATTTATTCGGGCTTAAATTGTGTTTTTCTTTGCCCCCTGGACAAATGAGACTGACCAGGTAACAATGGCAGCAGCGTTTTACAGGTACAGCCAGGGGTGGTATTTAATGAAGAGGTAATGTCTTGAGGGCATGAAGAGCACCTCTTCTTCCTGTTGTAAGTTCAGTTAATTGAGCACAGGTGTAGCAGTTTTCATTGCTGACCTTCAAAAAGAAGTAGGCTTTTCTTAATTTACAGATTAACAGCAGAAGAGCTTTAGTGAGTTTGTTTGTGCTCTTGGCTCAGCAAACAATGTCAGTGTTGATATAGATTTATGTTGATGCTTCCTTTTATTACTAAGCCATAGTACATTCACAAAACGGACTTCCTTGTAAAAATCAAATTAATGAAATAAATGAAATTATATATCTCTTCTTCCACCACTGACAAAAGATAGAATATTATCCCTTGCTCTTCCTGAGCAATGCTAGTGTGGCTTTTTGTAACTTTATGCTGGCCACAGAAAGAAATCCTTTGGTTTTAAGACAAACCTACTGCAAGCCATTTTCTTTCAAAATCATATTTACTATGTCACTGAGATCTGTACATTCTGTCATCCAATAAATATTCAATAAACAGAAATATGTACCCTCCCTTTTAAAAAATTTAAAATAGTTATTAAAATGCACAGAATGCTGCACAACAGGTGTTCTAGACTTTTTTAATAAAATATAGTCTGGGAGAGATAAGATAAAATATAACATAATTAGTTTGTGGTAGTTTTGGGTTTGTTTTTTTTAAAGAGATGAACTAAGCTGAGATAAAATCATTAAAATCTTGTTTAATCACTTAGAATTTTTCATCATGTTAATTTCTATATTTTGAAACATTTAAAGGTTATTTTTATGTGCATTTTTATTTATCTAAGTAAATGCACGTAAGTTCTCTACCCATGCTCATGCCCCTCCTGAGCAACTGGCAAGTTGCTTTTCTCATACGAAGAAACAGTTAAGAATCTTAAAATATATATCTTAATGTGGAAAAACAAACACCTAAAGCTCTACCGTTTTATATGAACACTGAACAAAATACTCATTGAACATTAGGACTCAAATAAGAAAGGAGCAGTGAGACACCAATGCTGTCTCTTGTTTCCAGTAATCTCAATTAAAACAGCAGGGTTGTGTGGAGGGGAAAGAAAAGAAGCACAGGAAAAAAAGGTTACCAGTAAGTAGGTGGGGTAGAACTGTCACTGTTTGTGATTCCAAAAATCCTAAATGATGAGAAAGTAATCAATGAGATTTGTGTTGCACACAGGTATGTGAGTAGCTTGTTAGCCACCATAATTAGCAGGACTGGAGAGATGGTTGCTTTGTGGCTGACAGCAGTGTGAGCCAGCAGCACAGCCCTCGCTGCACCTTGGGGCCCAGCACTCAGGTGGGCTGCAAACTCCGTACCTGCCCTCCCTTTCCCTCCCATAAATCTGCCTCCAGGGGAAACCTGGCTAAGGCAGCCCATTGCACAGAAAGGGTTAGCTGCAGACAGCTGTTCAGAGAATTCCTGAATCTTTGATTTACTGTGATCAATTGCATGATTAGGCTGCATATCATTGAGGGTCGTGATTATCTAATGGGGGCTCTGTGATCTCTGTTGCAAAGAAACTCTACTGGGGAGGAAAACTAGGCAGAAGATATCAATTTGCATGTATACAAAATGCCTTGGGGCATCTTTGCAACCAACAGACTGTAAATTAAATGAGCTTTTTCTCTGTTAAGTCAGTGAAGGAGACATGCTTGCATTAGATTTATGTCAGAAAGTGAATCTTAGTGTTAGTGGTTTTCTTTCAGCTAATGCATTTATTACTAGCATTACAGCACTAAGATATGAATTCAATCACTGAGCTATTTGAGAGGTATCAAGCACAAACATTAAATAGGATTATGCAACAGCTGTCTCCAGTTGCTAATTAAAATGTGGAAAACAGCCAGTATCAAATTATTTTGTTTATACAGTTCATGGCTGGGTTAGGTAGTTCAGCTTGTATGCAGTGATTTCTCTCTTTGGTAAGACTTTTACAATTTCAGAATGACCTGAATCATTCTAATATACAGACTCTAAGTACAGCCAGTGTCATTGTGCCTAAAAAGAAACTTTAAACTTTTGTACTGAAGTAGGACTTCTAGTAAATAGTTGTCATTTTATTTGTGTAGTTTGGAAAATATATTGAACACAATGTATAGAGTCTGCACACTATGAATTCTGTTCACCAGTAGCTTCAGCTACCAATTTCACTTGCATTTCAACTAAATTATGTGACACTGTTCGTCACACAGACAGACACACACACACACACTTTGGTGAGAAGGCATGAACTATTTATTTAAGAAGATCTGACTCCATTTTATAGTATTTCTACAAAGGCCAGGGATTGGGGGAGAAGGTTGACACCTCTCCCCATCCCATTGGTCAAGACAACTGTCCATCAGCTGTCCATTTCTCTAAGAACAGGAATTAAAACTTTCCTTGAATTTATGAAAACATTGCCAGTGTTTACATCACCCGTGCGTGAGAAACAACCCAAACCATGAAACTGTGAAACAGAAGAGAAGGCTGAAAAAATCAGGGCGACAATTATGGTCAATTCTTGCTTTTAGAAGATTTCCCTTTTGTTTAAAAGAAAAACAATGACCTATGATTTTCCTTTTAAATAGATTCACATGAATCCTAGAGAATTTGCTTTCTAATGGTCCAGCAAAATTTATTTTTGCAAAACTGAGTTCTAGTCACTAGCTGCACCAATGTGATTTGCACATATCCAGCAAGCAAGATCCAGAAAAACATTCATTCTATCCTGCAGCCTATTCCCTGTGACCCACCAGCTTGCCTCAGTGCGAGAGCTGTAATCTAGATGAGTTGTTCTGGCTGTCTGTTCTCTAATTCTTTCCTGGGTGCCTCAGTGCACACCCCTGCTGCCCTGACATGACCAAAAGGTCATCCCTTGCACACACACACTGCCTGCAGACCCTGCTGAATACCATGTATGTGGGAATGCAACATGCTACAGGGACCACCTTCCTTTATGCTTTTTTGTTGCACATTCTCCCACCTCCTTATGTGACTGGACCTGTATCCTATGTTGTAGTATGTCCAAAAGCCATGAATCTGAGTGCTTTAGATGGGGGGATTCACTGTCATACATGCCATAGCTCTTTGCTGGTGTGTCTGAAAGAAAAGCTGAACACGAGTATTGGATGGTGTGTACCTCAGTCTACTCCTATCGTGGAGCTAGGCCATGTCTGAGTTGTCTCACCCAAGCAAAGGGGTAGGAAAGCACACCTATATTCTTCAGTGTGACACAGCTCATGTGGCCCACTGTAGCCAGAAGTTCAGGCCCTCCTTTATTAGTGCTTGAAAGTTCAGTATGTGCCATCTCTCCATCCTGTCAGTTAAATGAAACCCCAAGGGAATCCTAGTGCAAGAGCATATGTGACCATAGATGGGGTTATGATGACCACTGTAGTTGCTTTGGTGACCAGTGTAGGAAGTCTGGCTCATCTGTTCTTCTCAGGGTTGCTTTGTTGGGTCCCAAATTCCTTGTTCCTCTAAAGAAACTGTTCATTGCTATTAGTTTTCTTCTCAAGCCACCCTTTGTCCAACTCAGAATTCAAGCAAGATAAGTAGGTTTGTGTGTTCATTAGAAACACCACTGAAATTATCAGCACAGGAGCACAGCTTGAAAAATTGCGTTTATATTGTCATCATTATAGTTTAGAGCAAATGCCTCTACAGATGAAGAGAACTTCTGCCCTACTAGACTTCCATGTGCTCTTTCCTTGAACTATCATGAACAGATGGTTTTGTATCCTCCTAACATTTTGGCAGTTACCATTAGCAACCCAAGTGTTAAAAACTTTGCAAACTAAACCTTGAATTTCACTTCACTGTTTTGTGGCAAAGTCAATAGTGAAAAAATTGCAGCCCCTGCAAAGGAGCAAAAGGAAGCTAGAGTTCTTCAAACTTATGAGTTCGAAGAAAAGATGGTTTGAATAACTCTTCTGACAAAGCAATCTGAGTTTTAAGCAACATAGATTCAAAAGGGAATCTTAAAATCAATAAGCAGCATGGTTTAGGAACTTCCCCAACCACTGTTTTTCTCCTTGCATGAAAATGACTCATTAAAAGGACATATCAAATTGCTTTCCATGTCTGTGAAAGCAAGCACCAACACAATTGGAGAATTTGCTAAACTGTTACATTGAATATGATATATAACAAGAGGGTTAGGAAGCTGCTCCATTTACATGTGGGAGATGATAAGAGGAAAACACCAATGTCGATGTAAGAATAGGCAGGAAATTCCAATTTGCAATTATGCTTTAGTTTTTCTTAACAGACGTTGCAGTTTTTAAAACAGAAAGAAGCCTAGTTTTGTAGTTCGTGCTCCCAATTTTCAATATAATTTTAATGTAAGTGTACAAAATGTTTGGTTTCATGCTTTAGGTTTGTTTAGGTTTTGTTGTAGTATTTTTGCCCTGCATTCTACACAGAGCATTCATGACATTCATCAGTCTCAGCTGGAAACAGAACCACATTTTTCAGCCCACATATAGACACAAAGTGAGAGTTGGTGTTTATATTTAGTGATTATAGACTGCTAAAGGTAGAGACTTCATACTAAAGAAGTATTTTAAATGAAGTGTCATATTAATCAAAGAAAATAACTTCTACCCATCCTTCTGTAGGTAAAGCCTAATAGGGCCAAGTGTCAGAAAACTGGGCTGTAAAAAGGAAAAAAAAAAAAAAGAAAATCTGCCTGTCTCTCCCAAAATCACAAAGTCTCAAAGGGACAATGGGGTTTTTTTGGCTGAAAAAGGAAGTTGCACTGTGCTTGGATTTGGGGCATGGGCAGGGGCCTGGCAAGCTCCCTCAGCTGTTCCTCACAGGGTTTGTGTTCCAAGCCCCTCACCAGCCTTGTTGCCTCCTCTGGACGCGCTCAAGCGTCTCAACATCCTTCCTGAACTGAGGGGCCAGAGCTGGACACAGCACTCAGTGTCCTTCCTGAACTGAGGGGCCAGAGCTGGACACAGCACTCGAGGTGTGGCCTCACCAGCGCCCAGTACAGGGGAAGAATGACCTCCCTGCTCCTGCTGGCCACACCATTCCTGATCCAGGCCAGGATGCCATTGGCCCCCTTGGCCACCAGGGCACACTGCTGGCTCATGCTCAGCTGCTGTCACCAGAACCCCCAGGTCCCTTTCTGCCTGGGCACTGTCCAGCCACACCATCCCTGGCCTATAACATTGCAGGGGGGTTTTGTGGCCAAAATGCAGGACTCATTACTTCAACTTATTAAATGTCATTCTACTGGACTCTGCCCATCCAGCCAGCCATTCCACGTCTCTCTGCAGAGCCCTCCTACCTTCCAACAGATCAACACATGCTCCTAGCTTAGTGTCATCTGCAAATTTACCAGTGCAAGATTCAATCCCCTCATCCAGGTCGTCAATAAAAATATTGAACAGAGCTGGGCCCAGCACAGACCCCTGAGGGACACCACTGGTGCCTGTCCCCAGCTGGATGCAGCACTGTTCACCACCACTCTCTGGGCTCGGCCATCCAGCCAGTTCCTAACCCAGCAAAAAGTGCTCCTGTCCAAACTGTGGGGTGCCAGCTTTTCTCGTATAACATACAGCACGATTTCCTTGAAAGAGCCACAAAGTATTCATATCGGTCCACAGACTAATAGGATAAACACCCTTTAGAGTCTTGCCCCACAGACTGTGGAAGGAGACTTCTCCAGTCCTTCTCCTCACCACTAGTCCACTTGACAACTTTTGTTTCAGGCTGTTGGTCAGTGAAAGGAGAGTGAGTTCACAAGGACCTGAAGACAAATGGAATCAATAGGAAGTCCTGGAAGGGTATCACCCCTTGAAAACATTGAAAGTGTGTACTCATGGATATGATTTCACACTCCATTTGGAAGGTGTAAAGCTTGTGAAACTCAGGGCAGTTGTTCCTTATTGTTATGTCTAGCTGAAAGCAGCAGTTGAATCAATGTTTTAGCAGAAAATGCTGTTCAGTCTGGTAATTAAGGGGACTCAAACAACCTATCAATAAGAGCTGTGCCAGTCAATTCAATAGATTTCATTTTCATAAGGAGTTCGGATGGAATACTCTGCATACTATTCTGCCATTTCTGTTCCAGAAAATAATCTAGTAATACTGCATTAAAAATACATATTTCTTGAAGTAAATATTTCATTATAATAACCATCCTATCTGACCACAGTTGTGATATTTTTCATAACACAATAATACCAGTGAATTTTACCACTTGCCAAGGGAGACACATTACTCTCAGGATGCATCCCGAATGTGTTCAGCTAGTTCAGCTCAAAGGAAACAATGGAGCTTGTAGACATGGTAGGCTACCATTCAAATTGGCAAGGTTCCCATTACAAATATTCCTCCTTTTGAATATCTCTTACCATCCAAGTCCTTCATGATGCATGTAATTTGAACATTCTCCTTAATGAATGACAAATTAAGAGCAATGTCTACAAGGAAGTTTCAGGGGAGATGTGGGTAGGATCCTGTGTTACATTGAGTGAGTATCTTCAGAGCAGGCAGTGAGAGTAGAGGCCCTGATCCAGAGGTTCTTGGTGGGAATATGACCAAAGAAAGTTTTAGATCTAGCCCAAACAGGGCACAGCACCTCTCCAGAGGTGTTTAACTGCCAGCAGGAGAAAACCTCAGATAAGTGTGTATAAAACTAGAGAACTTTATGCATTTTTTGACATTTAAGGATAGTATTGTAGAGCTTGAAAAGACAAGCTTTGATTAAAGAGAATGGCATGGCACGCTAAATTGCCAGAAATAAAATACATATTGTTGTATATTGCTACTATATGTTTTCTACAGTTTGTATATGAGAAAGTATGATTAAAAGTCGATGAGAGTCTGTTTATAAATTTTGATTGCTTCATAATTTTAACTCTGAGCAACATTTTTATCATAATTATAGGCTTTCTTAAAGCATTTATGCAGATTGTTTTATTCAAAAGGGGTTTATTCCATATAAACTCCACTCTTTTATCTCTCCATAAAATCAGTGTGTGAATTCCCAGCAACCACAACTCCACTAGACAGTCATCACATTAGTAGAAGAGATATTTTCAAACAAGACAATATTCCTCCGATTTTTCTAAAAAATTATCTCCTGCTTTCCCAGCCAGTGAGTGTAATGGTGATAAATAGTAATGATATTCCTGAGCACATTTGTTACCTCTTTATGTCTCTTTAAAAGTATTAGCAAGTTTGTTTTCATTATTCCCCTATGATATTCCTCTGTGCTACAGCAGGCCTTGTATCTATGGTTCAGTGGAGGCTTGGGAAGATTAAGCCAGATAACTCATATCTTCAGCTCAAGGATATATAAGTCCAGGGATTTAGATGCAGAGCTTATGTTCATTTCAGTGATAATTCTGTGTCTAAATATCCTGGAGCCCTACAAATGCTGAAATCAAAAGGACTTATCAGGGACCTCAGGGTGTATCTTAATCATTATTAATAGCCAGTTGATTGCACTGCTTCAGTGCATGTGAACAGCTTTTGAGAGCTGAAGCAGGGTCGAAGTCCATAACTCCCAGCTCAGATTGGCTCATATCCATATTTTGCCTTTGAGAAGAGGGCTCCAGAGAAAACTATCCACTCTCCTTCCTCCAGGTTTTCTCACAAAGGATATGAGATGTGCATCCCAGCAAAAAGCCCAGGATATCTGCAGTATCGACAATCAGAGCATCGGGAGACTTTGGTGGAACATAAGGCAACAAGCTGACAGCATGGCTGGACCTACTGTTACAGAAAAGCAATCTGACTCCCTGGGTGACCCAGGGGCAGTCCTGGTAAAGCAGCGAAAGTGAATCATCCTCACTGGAAGAGAAGCTGAAAGGTTTGAATAGTTTCATAGCAGTCACTGTCTCAGCAAGCTATGCCTCATTGTGATCTACTCATCCCAATGATTTGAGAAGGAACTTCTCCAGCAAAGGAATATCTTCAAAGTAAACAGAAGAAAATATATGCCCTCATTTTGCATATACTACTGGGGGCATCGAATGGAAAAAATACTGTCATCTTGCCCAAGAAATACAAATATATGCTGTTAAATATATACAAAATATGGGCAACCACTTTTGCCATTGCAGTAAAAATCTGATCTTCTGGTACGTGTGCTTGGATACTCAGAAAGAAACTGATTTCTTAAAGGTGTAACGTTCTGGTGGATTCATGACAATGATGACAGTCTCTAAACACTTAATTCTTCAATGAGGACTGTTAGATTGCCTCAGTCTCTTTGAAACTAAGCCTGATGCTAAGCCATGCTCCATTTTAAAGCACTACCTTCAACTTTGACGATTTCATCAAATGACTGGATTGCGTTGCTGTGGGATAACCTAAACTTCACTCCATACTTTCTACTCCTAAGCCACTTGAAAAACTGTTTTGCACTTTGGTCTTGGAATGTATATTCTGCACTTGAATGGTGTGATTTTGACTTCAGGCACTATTGAAAAGGGAAATACATCTAAGATGTAACCACCCCCTCAAAAAAAAAAAAAAAGAAAAAAAGGAGAAAACAATTCAACAATTCCATTACTGTCTACTGCTCTAAAATTAAATGAGAGAAGCAACACAAACAAACAATTAGATTTCCCCTGCTGATTTTTATAAGCTTGCATGTTACAGAAGTCGTAGCTTCTCTCTGATTTCACTCTAGCCATCAGGCATCATTCCACAGCAATTACAGGAACCAAGCCCATGGGAGACACAATTTTGGTGAACTTTGTTTTTCCTGTCTACAGTACAAATCCCATTTAATCCTTAAACACTAAAACTGAAATCATCTCTGTTTACATTTCCAATGTAGTTTTAGTAATTTCCCAGCTCTATCATTTTAATTTGTTTGATAGTATTTCCACCTTGAAAACACACTAATACTAATATTTGAAGTGATGGAATAAATGCAAGTTGAGTGCCTGGATTTCTCATGATACTGCTGTTGGAGAGGGTGCTGATCTGTATTCCAGAGAAATTGTGGGACAGGCAGGTTGTCACTGGACTTAATTTCAAGACTTGATAAAACTGCTGTATTTAGGAAAAAAAATATTGAGCTATGTCAATTATATTTTGACTTCTGAGGCTTGCAACTGTTTCATGGCAGAATGCTGAAAAAGAAACGGCTGTATCTATGATGGAAAGCAGTCAAATACTCATATAAGTATATTGGGGAAAAAAGCAAAAACGTTAGAGCTACCAGAATGTCCATTTTTAAGTAGCAAGAGAAATTTTTTTAATATATCAAGGATGTCAATATTTTTTTTTCCAGATTTGTTGGTCACTTACTTGTTTGAAAATAAGGGTCATGTTCTCCCATAGCCTTTCTTTGAAGGCAAATGGGCTGTATAACAGCTACAGGCATTTTTCTGCATGGGGAAATTGCATAAAGACAGTCCAGGCTCCTCTCTGGAGTTAGGGACAAGCTGCAGAGCCAGCCGTGCTGCCCATCAAAGTTGCAGATACAACTGATTTAAAATAACTCAGCGGCAATTATTCCAGAATAAAAACCTTATTTGTTCTTTGACTATGTGATCCCATGCTATGCTGTAGTTGGCGTTGTCAAGGCATGGAAGGGACTTTACCTCGGGGCTGGTGCTTGGAACCCGAGGAGTCCTCAGTGCCCCCAGCGTGGAGCACTCCAAGCGAACCGCTGTAGCTTTTTTAATTTTTTTTTTT
>WBMY01014423.1:68133-78310 GCA_013397315.1 Donacobius atricapilla
CTTTTTTTTTTTTTTTTCTTTCTTCCTTCCTTTTTGTACAGAAATGTTTTGATGTTCTTGTAATAATAATAATAAATAATAATAATAATAACGAGAGAGAAAAAGGTAACGGTTGCTTTACTTACCTTTTTTTTAGAAGGACTAGTTTATGAAACTAGTTTTAGACTGAACTTCTGTGTTTTATCAAGACTTTTGTACAGTATTTATCATTCACCCAAGGGACATAGAGCGTTTATTTGCAAAAGAGAAGAAAGAGAGAGAGAGAGAGAGAAAGGGGGGGAATGGCCGCGAAAAGAAAAAATATCATTAATAAACACACAAACTTGTAGGTGACGCCAACTTTTATACCGTGCGGAACCGCTACGATTTCAGTTACGGATCGCTTCCTGCGAAGTCTTTTTATTGACTAATTAACTCGAAGTTGATGAGGGAACAGTTCTCATTTATTACTCATGTACTAAGACAAATCCAAAAGAACAATTTAAAGTTTTTTGTAGATGTTCTCGCGGGTTTGTTGGGTTGAGGTTGGGGTTTTTTTTTCCTTTACTTGTTTGTTTATTTATAAAACTTTTTTTGTTTTGGTTTGGAAGCGCCACTTTTTTTTGGGGGGGGGGTTCGTAAAACTTTATTGTATCTGGATATTTTTATTTGTTTGTTTTCTTTCTGATTTTGTTTCCTTTTTGTATCATTTCTTGTAAATGTATTGTGAAATAATTTCTATTTAGACGGTACGAAGGAAATTCGATTATGTATATAGTTTACTAAAAAGCCTTTCTGCTAAACTGAAATCCTAAGAATGCATTCTTTTCTCTTTTTTTTTTCTTTTTTTTTTCTTTTTTTGTTTTGTTTTGTTTTGTTAAATTTCAAAGCGGAAAAAGTCACTTGTGTAAAAAGAAAAGCTAACTGGAGAACATTGTGGTGTTTACCATGGTAAGCCTGGAAACACAGCAGGGAAACCTAGATTTTGGGACGGAAGTTCTAAGCAGCGGCGGCAAACGGAATGAAGTGCAATCTGCTTTACAGCAGATATCGATGTTCCCTGACCTGTGTAAATCAGGAGGGATGAAGGTAGACTTATTTCAATACTCGTTCCCTACTGCAAGGGAAAACAGTTTACTGGGTTACTCTTCTAGCCGTGAACGTTCATTTTTGTGGATTTTATGGCTGGGATGGTGGTCCGCACCTTGCCGGGGCCGTAACTTTTCCCCTGGGGGGGGGTGATGGGGCGCTGCCCGCCCCGGCTCGCCTCGGGCCCGCGCTCGGCCGGGAGCTCCCGGCGGCCCGGGGGACGCCCACCTCCCCGGCAAACGAGAAGATACCGTCCAGCGCGGCGCTTCCCCTCTAATTAACACCATGGAAAGAGAAAGCGCTTCTTTTTTGCTCGTCCCGAAAAGAAAAGCGGCCTCTAGACCTCAAGCCCGAAAAACAGCCCCATCCCTCCGGAGCGTTCCAGAGGGCGAGCGGGAAGCGGCGGGGTCGCACCTTTCTCCCCCTTCCCCATTCCCCCGCCCCCCATTTTTAGAGACTGGTGCGAAAGCTGTCGAGCAAAACGATGCGTGTCATTTCATTGCAGAATGTTGTTTAATGCTTTAAGATCTAATTTATTTTTTTTTCTAGCTGTTGAGAGATACTTTTCTATATGTTAGAATTAAAAGTTTGCTGTAAACTACTGTAGCAAATGAATTTTTAAAGTAGTCCTAACTGCTTAAACAAAAGGAAAAATAATTAACTTCCAGGACTTTAATGTCGATCCCAGCAGGCTGTAGGACTGTTCGTCTTTTAACTCTGGTGAATAAGTACTGCATCCGTCCAGGAGCGAAGAAATTTCAATTAGCTAATGAGGAGCGGGTTTCGTCCGTCTTAGAGATTGCCCTTCTATAATGCTGACATGTCAGCTGACATACATAACTCTGCGGACTCTTGTCGCTAATTTTGTAATAATCACTCATATTGAACACAAAATTTTCATGGAAGCTGTCTATTGATTTAAGCCCAAAGTTGTTGTTGTTGTGTTTTTTGTTTTGGTTTTGGTTTTTTGGTTGGTTTTTTTGGTTTTGTTTTTGTTTTTTTTAACTATTCGAGCCTTTATTAAAACGGAGGAGTGCGGGGGTTCAGATAGTCGGCAGGCGACTTTTGGAAATGGTCAGCGACCAAACAGAGCATACAGAAAGCAGAAACCCGTGGGAAATCTTCTGTGGTGTTCGTCACCTCCAGCCAAACATAGTTCTAGATGAAATTTTAAAAATTAATAGCCATACCTTTAGGTGTGCAGATTAAGCTGTGTACCTGTTGAACTGTTGCCTGAAAGGTGTTGTCTTTCATGTGCGTTCATACTCCTAAATATCTGTACACGCTATAGATAGCATCGAAGAGAACTCTGTGTGTGTGTGTGTGTACATGTGCACAGGCAGACACATACACTTCTGATGCACCCTTGTTACCTGCCTTTTTCTGTAAGGGTCATAGCTATTGAAAATCACATTTAGTGACAATGCAGAATAGAAAAATCCCAGCGAGACGATCCTGTATCGCTGGACACGAGTGATGGATCAGGAGGACTGGAGCGATCCAGGGAGAAAAGCAAATAAGCATTTGTTCATTTGCGTCCAAACAGCAGAAATACTATGGGGAAGTGCTTAAAAACAAACAAACAAACAAAACCCCCAAAAAGCCACAAAAAGAAACACCAAAACAACAACAACAACAAAAAAACCACCGCCCAAAAAAACCTCTTTAAACGAGCTCCCTTTAATGAGTTTTCCCTCCTACCATGACAATTTAGCTGCTCAATGGAGTTATGCCTAGAATAATAGGAATACCTGCATTTTCAACACAAGGGTATTAAGGAGACAATGTCGGCTATATTCAAATAAGCTTCGAACATCCTCAGCCCGCCTTTCAAGGTAATACAGTTTGCTCTGCGAATGTCCACCCACTCCCCACCCCCCCAAAAAAAAAACCCTCAACAAAAACCAAACATTAAAAAAAACAAATATAAACAAAGAGGGGAAAACCCCCACAAAAACCAAAACAAACAACCGAAAATCCCCCCACCTCCACGAAATACCAAAAAACTATCCACCCATCCCCTTGAGGCACCATCGGGGTAGATTTTTTTTTTTTTCAGTTCGTGGTCTTTTGGCTGGTTTGATAGTTCAGTTTAATTTAAGTTAAACTTAACGTTTGAGTATTTAAACAAGACAACTTTCCTAGGCAGATGAGTTGGGGTTAGGTACAGTAGCATAATTATGTCTTCGGGCTTTTTGCTGTGAGATTTATCTATAAGAGAATAATTGAATATGCAAAACTAAGAATAGGTTTAAGCGATTTATGGTTTAAGTACATTACATCTAAAATTGTATGAAATGTTCCTCCTATAGCATGATTGACAGAGCTATTAAAATCACGTATGTGGAAGAATTAAAGCAAAAAGTCATCTCGTTTTCAGTGAAAGGAAGGAAAATCCAGGGAATAAGGCGAATGAGAGCGGGGCCGAGGCGCCCTCTCCACGCAGTTAGGCTGCGTGCCGCGTGGGGAGCTTGGGGTCAAGCCCAGACCCCACCCCCGCGGTCACCGCTCTGCCGGGGAGCCCCTGTGCCCCGGGAGGGGGATGGCGGCAGAGGAGCCGGGAGGACAGGACGCATAGAGAGATAACAGGTTTGATCCGCTCCAAACTTCGGGCCAAAACACAAACTTGGCCTGAACTCCACAGCTCTTTTCTCAACGGTTCTCCCTTTTAAAAAACCGTTTTCCCCCTCCTTTCACTTTTCCGTGCGTGGCTCACTGAGCTCGTAGGAGTGGCGTTGGGCCCCGGGGAAAAGCCGTTCCCTCCAGTTCCACTCCCCCGCGTCCTCAACCGGAGTCACATCCCAACAAGCCCCGGGGGAGAGCATCGGTGGGACTGCTCCAAGCCTCTGGGAGCAACGGAGCGCGGGAGGTGGGCACACGAAATCGTCTATGAAGGTGAAAAGAGGGACGATTCCAGAAATCAGACCCAACGCTCCCGTAGGGCCACGGTGGGACAAGAAGCTCCGCGAAATGCTCCTCAGTAGGGCGGAGTGGGGGTGGGGAGGACCCTCCCTCCCAGCTGCGCCACATGCAGGCGACATCAGGCCGGGTCACCTGAACGTCTGACGCGGCTACAGCATTTTATTATTACGTGTAAACTGCCATGGAAGGAAAAAAAATATTCCATTAAAGAAAAAAAAAGCACCACAGCATCACACAGACACACTCCCCCGCCGAAAACCAAATCAAAAGGCTGATCTACGCGTTGTTGTAAAGTCAAACGGAGCTCAAAGACGCGAACTGGCAAGTGTCTGTGGGTTTGTTGGGTTATCTCGACGGGATGCTCTCCCGCGCCTGGCGCCGACGCTCTCCCATGCCCCACGATATCCCCGCCTTTACTGGGCACACACGGACTCTCCCGAGCCCTTTTCTGCCCCTCCCTCCCGCTTCCCGCACACTTTCAGGCAGTTCCCTCCAGTAACCTCCAGCTCTCCCCTTCCCTCCTGCACTCAGCAACCCGTGGGGAGCGCCGGGACGAGGCAGTCCCGTGGGGGCGGACTGCATCAGTGTGTCCGTGTGCCCGTGCCCGTGTCCGTGTGCCCCTGTGTCCGTGTGTCCGTGTGTCCGTGTGTCCGTGTGTCCGTGTGCCCCGTGCCCCTGTGCCCGTGCGTCCGTGTGCCCCGTGTTCCCGTGTGTCCGTGTGTCCGTGTGCCTCTGTGCCCCTGTGCCCCTTTGTCCGTGTGTCCGTGTGTCCCTGTGCCCCTGTGTCCGTGTGTTCGTGTGTTCGTGTGCCCGTGTGTCCGTGTGCCCCTGTGCCCATGTGTCCGTGTGTCCGTGTGTCCGTGCCAGTTTGCAGGGGGTTGGTCTCACGGGAAGGGCCCTCCCTGCTAAGCCAGTCCCCCCTCAGCCCTGGGGCAGTGGGCCCGGGGGATGTTGTCTGTGGGGTGCGAGGACGTCTCTGCGAGCTGCAGCCCCCGGAAGCGAGGTGCCCCCGATGCCGTCGGAGGGGCCGCAGATGAATGATGCAAGAGGAAAACGGGGATGGCAGGAGGGGAGAGGGGTGAGAGAAAGGGAAGGAGAGCGTGGGCAGGAGGAGGGGGGAGCGCTGTTTGGAGAGCGAGGGATTAGCGAGGAGAGCCCTGACCCCGAGATCAACGGCCAGTCAAACCCGTTTACAATCACCCGGCGGAAAACCGACGGCTCCCGCTGCAGGCCAGCGGCCGGCCGGGCAGCCAGCGAGAACGGCCCCCCCGCTGGAGCCAATGGGGTCTGGCGGGGGAGGGCCCGGCCCTACTGCGGGGAGAAGGGAGACGCCACAGTCGGCAAGGAGTGAGAGGAGAGGTCCCAGCGGGAGGCGGGAAGGCTGCCGCGGGGGACGGGGGCGGAATGCTGCGGTGCGCCCCGTCTCCCGACCGCAGCCTTCGAGCCCCGCATGGCCGACTAGGGGCAGAAGGGAAGGAAGGAGAGAGTTCCAGGCGTGAGAGGCGGGGGCGGGCGGAGTTATCTGGGAAAAACCAGCGCATTGCTGTCAGCCGGGAAAGGCCGCTCTTGAACTCCGCACGGGACCCTCCGGGCTAGGCGGCACCACAGCCCGGCTCCAGTCATGCGTTCACCGGCGGGCGGGCGCCCTCCCGGACCGCGGGCCATCTGCTGCGCGGCCACCGGGGGCGNCAGCCCACGCACACAGACACTGCGCAGGGCGGGGAGATGACACAAGCTGTCTTCCCTTTTCTTTGGTGGGGAGGTGCGGTGAGGTGGGGTGATGGAGGGTGAAGCAAGCTGTCCCTCCACCTCACGGCATTTTGGCTCCTCTTCTTCCAGAAAACTCAGCACCCCAAAAAAGCGAGGATGCTGAGTGGTTCGGCGCTACCCCACGAGCAGCACCGAGCACCTCTGTGCACATCGTCCGAACCGAAGGGGATCCGAAGCCAAGGGGCCTGGCCCGGCTCGGAGATTGCCCTGGTAAAAGTGCAGAGTGAAGCCCCAGGCACCTGCGGCCACGCGCGGCCCCGCGCTGCCAAACGCGGCGCCGTCGCGTCCCGGCTGCCCTGCCGTGCCCCAGCGCCAGGGGACTCGCAGCTCCGCAGGGGCCTGCTGGCACCCGGGACGGCCAGGCTGGGGCCGGAGGGTACCGGTCAGAACTAAGCGACTCTCCCCCTGTTAGCTTAGGGATGGATGCTGCGGCGGAGAGGAGTCCGACAGCCAAGCTTGGCTGAAAAGTCACTGCTGAAGAGGCAAGGCCAGAAGAGAGACAGAGGAGACAAAATAGAAAACGGCAGGACACGGTCGAGAGCTGCGAGCCGGGACGCTGGTGTGAAACGGAGGGAGTAGCTGCAGGCAGGGGAGTGGGGGAGCGGTGGTAGGAAGGGTAACAGATTGTGGGTGCGGAGCGGACAGGGCCTTGCCTGCCTGCCTGCTGGCTCCAGCCCTGCCGTGCCTCCGCTTAATAATGTCAGGAGAAGCTGGAACACAAGGGCGGCCCCGAGGAACAGGACAGCTGTCAGAGGGGCTGGGGAACCTGGTGTGCAGGTACAGATGTAACGGGAGGCTTTCTTTAGAGGCTGATGCAAAAGCCCATTGAGTTTTGCATTCAGGGAACCATTCTACTGTTGCAGGAAACTTTACAAAAGTAAAGATTAACAAACTTAATTTCGGAGGATCTTGAGGATCTTTGATGTAACGGCAGTGTGATATTTGGGGCCCACTCCTGCGGCTGCATGGCCATAATGCTAGCAGGAAACCTGGGAGTTCTTCCCAGTCTTTTTGTCTAAAAACCAGAACACACCTGGAGATGCCTTTGTAGGATAGGCTAGAAATTAGTAGGAGCTGACTGAGGTGAACCACACCGCTGTATGTGCCGTCAAAACGTCTGGAAGTTTCAAAGTGAAAACCCCATCTTTAACATGTCCAGAGCTTGTGTTGAGTGAGGGGCAATCCCCAAGGTAAAGCACACTGGTCCCTGGCTTTGAGGTGGAAGCAGTGGTGCCTTGTGACAAAGGACACACTCCCCACCCCCAATTTACAAAGCCTTGGGGTGTGCTGTTTCATGCCTATCTTTCCTGGATGGTGTATTTCTCTGAAGGGAGGAGCCTTCGGAAAGGTCTCATTTCAAGAAAGTCATTCAAATGCTTTAGCACGGCCTGTCAGGACGGGTTTGGGGGTAATATGCTTCATGCTCGGTAAAATCCCATTGTCCACGCTTTCAGCCTGGACACCTCTCATTGATTTGGAGAAGACGTGTGCCACGGTTAGCTGTGGCTCTCAGATAGAGGGACTGCCCCTCAGAAACCTTAAAAGAAAACAAAATGAGGGACAATGAGCAGGAGAGCATCTGTCGGTGGTCAAACAATTGGGCAAGTGCTAGAGGGTGAGCTGAGATCCGAGTGGGAAAACGCGGCTTTAGCCCGGGGCAGACCAGCGTGGGCTGAGGAAGTGCGACCGACACGGGGGGGAAGGACCGGAGTCTGAAAAGTATGCATTAAGGAGAAGAATAGCTTTCACCGGGAGGAGGTGAAATATAGTTTACCAAGGCGTAAAACTCCATAGCAACTAGGAACTAGTGGTGAACAAAGGCACCATACATCCACGGAGGGGTGTGAAGTAGCGGGAGGGGTGCAAGGGGAGTAGGGAGACGTTTATTTCCTACCCAAAAATTGTCTCGCACAGATTTCAGACGGGTTTGTTTGGGTTTGCTTTTGGGATTTTTGTTTATTTGTTTGTTTTGAGGGGTTTTGTTTGTTTTTGTTTTTGTTTTAATCTCTCCAATGCAGAAAAAGTCTATAGGAAGATTGTCTTGCTAAAACCGCTGGTGAGTGGATAGTTCAATCCTAATCAGATTAGAAGAATGAATGGCTGTTTAGGTTTGGAGCTATAAACACAAGTAGCCCAAGGCCAGGGAAAGACCTAAAACGCCATGCACGGGAGTTCCAAACGAAGTATAGACACGAAAACACAATCCCCACCCGGTGAGGAAAGCTCTGAAACCACCTACAGTGCTTCCGAGTTACATACACCTCAAGCATGGTCTCTCCTTTCCTGGCTCACTGGGTATCTTTATCTTTTGGGAAAATCTTGAGTAATTCCTTGATCAAGTGATCAGATTAACCTTCCGTATTACCTTTTATTTTACCTGTAGGGAGCAGAAAAGAGAAAGAGGTTTTGCTTTTGTTAAGGGTTTGTTTGTTTGTTTGTTTGGAGTTTTTTAATTATCTGCGCCTTTGCGCATTATCAGTCGTACCTTCCCCTAAATTGCTTTTCAGCCACAGGGTAGGTGAAAGCTTCATTGTCCCACTCCCTTCTCGATGACAGAATGTAGGATATAATGCAAAACCCGAGGTGTTGTGCATTCGAGTCATGGTGAACCTGTGCATTTTCTACCTTGAAGGACCGTAAAAAGAAAAACTAAGTGGTAAACGTCTTTTAAAATACACGGCTGTAAGTGAGCTCAAGCCTACATGTTTTAGGACAGGGTACGAATACGGGAAGCGTGGAGTTTAACCTAAAAAACTCCTTAACAGTGTTTTGAACAGCCATAAGAGTGAAGAGGAGGTATATGGACATGGACTGCGTCTTCCAAAAGGGAAATTTCTGTGCTCTCGTGCCAAATCATTACTTATGTGTCTTATGGAACAGTCGTGAACGAAGTAATGAGAGTAGAACATGCATTTCTCCGTTCATGTTCCTCTCAGTTTCTAACTTTCTAGCAAGGCTGAGGAAGTTTCTGCTACGCCTCCAACCAAAATGTCCATTTAGCCGACTAAGTTTGGGTCACAACATAGGAACAAATAGTCCTCTAATAGTTTTTTTTTTGTTGGGTTTTGTTTTGTTTTATTTTGTTTTCTTTTTTTTGTTTGTTGGGTGGGTTTTTTTGGTTTTGGGGGGGTTGGGGGGTTGTTTTTTGGTGTGGTGGGGTTTTTTTTTTGTGAGTTGTTTTGGTTTTGGTTTGGTTTTTTTCTTTTTTCTTTCTTTTTTTCATTTGGAATAAATGCCTTAAATTATGAAGTGTTTATACTGGGAGAANCAGGGAAAGGTTTAGCCTAATTTTCCCGAATATAGCAACATCTCGGTTTTAGGGGTCACAGACCAAAGCTGACCAGAGAAGTGGGACAAGCTGATCATGATAATTGTGCCATATATCCACATACTTAAGATTAGGAAAGCAACGAAGTGGCATTATTGCAAAAGGCATCCTTGTGTGACCAGATGAGCCCAGTTTCGTACAATGTGGAAGAAGTTTGCTATGTGGCTGTACTGTTCAGTGGGCAGTTTCAGGTAGACAAACTAAATGTGCCTGTGAGTCTCAGACGTGTTTTATATATTTCATAATGTCTAAATTATTTGTTCATATTTTCACGGTTAAGTGTTCCTATTTAGATGTCTGGATTTATCATCTGTCTTAGGGTAGCCTTAGATGATCAATAAGAGAAAATACTACATTTGAAAGGTAAGCCTATTGTCATGAACTCAGAGTCCGTTGTTTAAAACACTGTCTCTGCTCCTCAGGATATTCTTGTTGGTCTCCTTTAACAAGGAGACACATTTAAAAAGATCTGTAATAAAAATCAGTGTGTGGATACCAACTGCTTCACAAATCTATGCAATGACGTCATGTCCTTGGGAACATCCCATCATACTTTCCGGACATTTGCTGCAGAATACGAGTCCCTCTCCATACTTTTACATGGCTGCATACCAGATTCAGGTACCGTCGAACCGAGGTGTCTTGTCATACCTTCTAGTTTTATTATAACACGCTCACTGCCTAACAGGAAGAGGACTCGCTACAGGCACGAAAATTGAGTGGAAGTATGGAGGCAGAAAATCAGAGCTCCAATTCACAGAGGAGCGTGTTTGTCTTTTGTGGTGNCCGCAGCCCTGGTGCTTCTGCTCGCCTCCTCCGGGGCTCCCCGGCCCACCCGCGTCCCGCCGGCGGAGCGGGATTCTGCCCCGCCGGGAGGGCGGGCGGCCCGCCCCGGGCTGCGGGGACTGGCTGCGGGAGAGCAGGAGGGCGGGTGCGGGCGGCCTTGGCGTTGCCGAGGAGATGAACGCCTCTTGTCGCTGGAGAGGGCGCACGGGCCCAAGGTTCACCTGGCTTGGGCCGGGGAACCGGCGGCGCTCAGGCTGCGAGGGCCTCTCCGCTCGGCGCTTCCCGAGTGGGACAGGCGGGGCT
>WBMY01014423.1:78448-285520 GCA_013397315.1 Donacobius atricapilla
TTTTTTTTTTTTTTGTTTGGGTTTTTTTTACTAAGCAGCTGCAGGGAAAGGTTTAGCCTAATTTTCCCGAATATAGCAACATCTCGGTTTTAGGGGTCACAGACCAAAGCTGACCAGAGAAGTGGGACAAGCTGATCATGATAATTGTGCCATATATCCACATACTTAAGATTAGGAAAGCAACGAAGTGGCATTATTGCAAAAGGCATCCTTGTGTGACCAGATGAGCCCAGTTTCGTACAATTTGGAAGAAGTTTGCTATGTGGCTGTACTGTTCAGTGGGCAGTTTCAGGTAGACAAACTAAATGTGCCTGTGAGTCTCAGACGTGTTTTATATATTTCATAATGTCTAAATTATTTGTTCATATTTTCACGGTTAAGTGTTCCTATTTAGATGTCTGGATTTATCATCTGTCTTAGGGTAGCCTTAGATGATCAATAAGAGAAAATACTACATTTGAAAGGTAAGCCTATTGTCATGAACTCAGAGTCCGTTGTTTAAAACACTGTCTCTGCTCCTCAGGATATTCTTGTTGGTCTCCTTTAACAAGGAGACACATTTAAAAAGATCTGTAATAAAAATCAGTGTGTGGATACCAACTGCTTCACAATTCTATGCAATGACGTCATGTCCTTGGGAACATCCCATCATACTTTCCGGACATTTGCTGCAGAATACGAGTCCCTCTCCATACTTTTACATGGCTGCATACCAGATTCAGGTACCGTCGAACCGAGGTGTCTTGTCATACCTTCTAGTTTTATTATAACACGCTCACTGCCTAACAGGAAGAGGACTCGCTACAGGCACGAAAATTGAGTGGAAGTATGGAGGCAGAAAATCAGAGCTCCAATTCACAGAGGAGCGTGTTTGTCTTTTGTGGTGCACGACATAGTCTTTTTAAAGAATGAAGAACGGGCAAAAAAAGTATTACAGAAGCTCCGTTCCTACTCTGTGAAAGAGTTGGACAACATCTGGAACGGAACTCTTTCCCTCATTGGGCATCATATAGTAAGCGCAGCCATAAAACACTTGAAAGGGGAACTTCGGCATCCCCTCCGCCGGTGCGCACGCCTCGCTTAGCGAGAGCACCAGGCTTACAGGGATTTCCAGTGTCTCCGGAGACGACAGACGGAACTGTGAAATGCTGATTTTAACAAAACTCTTAGAGTTTTCCGTGGAAGACGTCTGCCTTTTCCCTACGAGTAGGGAGAAAAACGATCTTTCTCACGGAAAGCAGAGGTGGAGGCAGCTGCAGCAGAGCTTCCTGCTGCTCTGCCTCCAGCCAAAAGGGCTGCACATTCAAACCGGGCCGGATTTGAGAGGCCGTGACTTCGAAAATCCACTCGATTAGACTAACTAGTTGCCAGAAGTCGTTGAATGAAGCCCAGGCCCGGGTACCCCGTGCACACACGCCCCCCTCGCACCCCCCGAGATCGCCGGGCAGTTTGTCACCGAGGGCGGGCCAGCGGCCCCCGCCCGCCGCGGCACCGCCGCCCGCGGGGCACCGNGCTCCGGGAGATCCCTGGCCAGAGAGCCCGGGAGCGTCTCCTGGCTCGGCACCCACTGCGGCGGGCAGCCCCAGAGCCAGGCTTGTCCCCAGGTTGTCGTGCTCCACATCCTTGCTCCGCTCCCCGTGCCCTTTATTTTTGTACACTGGTGACCAAACGGCAACTTCGATGACCTCAGGTGCAGTCTGCTTGCCTACCTTCCTTCCCTAGCGATGTGTTTCAGGTCATTTTGAGGGAAGGCAGCTACTTATGGGAATTTGAAAAAGCGTGACTGCCCTTAGAAATATTTTTAGGAAACCTGTGAAAATGTTCAGCTTAGTGCTGCAGTATTTTTGCCCCTGCACTAAACACGATCCAATTTGAAGGAGTACCTCAGAGGGGAAGAGAAATAAATCCACAGTCATTCAGTAGTAAAACAAAAAGTCAGAAATTTTTCTCCTCTTGAACGAGTACTCATGGAAGAAATGTCTTTTCAGATATCAAAGAAGAGATATTTTGAAGAGTGTTCCTAAGAGAAGGCCCTTTGTGTTTTCTGCTCCAACAGCGGGGTTCTGTATTTTGCGGAGTATTATACCACCAACACAGGAAAAATACCATTCGAGAAGCCAGGAGCGTTGACACAGAATTCAAGAGTGAATTTCTTAATGAACAATTTACCTGCACCTGACAATAAGGTGCTAATAGAAAAAACATTTAGAATTTTGCCACTGTACGGAGTACTTTGTGAACTTGTAAATAAAAATAAACACAACAAATATTATTCTCATTTTGGATTCTTTACAATACAATTACTGCAGACTGCTAAGATCACTCCACTGACCCTCAACCATATTACACAGATACTGCCAAAATAAATTCCCTTATTACTTCTCAGAGCCAACACTCGTTAAAAACGGGACTGCAGAGTCACTAATTTAAATGTTAGCTTCCGAGAAACAAGAAATGAGAGAGAAAGAGGGAGCGAGGAAAATGGTGGTAAAATGGCCTTCTAAAATTAAATAAATTTGAGAAGTCTGTAGGGAAATGGCCTAAGGGTGACTAGACTAGTGTTTTCTCTTCTTCAGCCTACGAGTCTTCTGCAGGTTATTTTTCCCCAGTATAAATGTAATTTAATAGCCGAGATGGATATTGTTTCACTTTCAGCTATCTGCTCTATACTCCAGTCTCATTCTACGTTAGATGATTACCTTACTGTCCTATATGCACAATTTAAAGGGAATTACCTATTACTTCAATTATTTGTTTCTTATCTACTGATGTTACACTACAAGGATTTGCATTGAAAGGACACAAAGAAAGAGCAAGTCATGGCACATTGCCAAATAAAAGAGTAATGTTCTGGTGAATTTAGCCCAAATAATTTACTGCTATATAAAAGTGGAAAAGTGGAAGGTGAACCCTTTGACCAATAAATCTCTTCTGCATGTGAAACCCTTATCTTGTCCCCTCCAATATATTCCACACTAGGAAGCCATCATCATTGGCTCTGGTTTGTTATTTGTAAACCTTGATCTTCTGCACTCGGTGTCCTAAATATGGATAATTAGCATCAGTTTATCACGCCTCTGCATATTTTCTCTTCTCTCCAAACATGCATGCTTCTATTGGCTGCCATTCTGTCACAGAAGATTATGGAGACAGATTGCAGAGAATGAATGTGCTAAACGAGATTAGGAAGGAATAGAAATAGCAACTTGGCCAATAAATTCCTCGTGAGAGCCTTATCATACAATTACACGTTGACTTGTTTCACACTCTCCCAGCCTCTTAATCCAACGCCCCCACCAAGAATAAAATTTCACTAATTTCTGAATTACTGCATATCCTCATGACTTGTCACTGAGAATGGTTGGAAGGAGCAACACGGTCGAAAATAGCACACCAAACTTCCAAAAAGAAAAGAAAGTTTACAGATAGAAAGAGATGCAGCTTTAAACCGTTTGTGGCCGTTTGTAGAAGTTCTTGGGCAGCAGCAGTTTGAAGGGTCAGGATTTCAACATCAAGACGTGATCCCCTGCGCTTTTCCTCCTCAACTCTTTACATCGGAGGTTACCTTACCCCTAGAGGGACTTGGGGAGCACAACACACTGCGTTGATGCTGCTAAGCTGTTCACCCACTGTGCGAGGAACTGTCCAATGAGCCCCTACACACCCGTCAGAAAGCAATGGCGAAAATACCTACTGCCGTCATCAATTTCTGGGACAGCCCTGAAAATTGCGGTAATTGAGAAGACGCCAAAAGCATGACAACAAAACGAGACAAATCCTGCTGTATTCACAAGAAACATCTACCATCTCTGTGAAGATAGTTTTCCCCCTTCTGCCGCGGTTATTTCAATGTGGATGTCAAGAAAAAATGTTTTCCGTGACGTAATTCAGAGGCATGGCTAAAACCTTCAGGAGACATCATCTCTGAAAACGTTGGAAGTCTCCATTTTCCCCCTTATACTAGCCCAGGAGGAGGGTTTGCAAAAATTATTAATGTTGTCATAATGTTTTTATTATTTTAGATACATGTAGAAGAAGAAGGACATAAATAGAATAAAAATTCCGAGGACCGGAAGATAAAGCCTTGCTCAGTTGGTCTATATCCATAGATTTGATGTCACAGTGCACTCGTCCTTCAATTTTAGATTCAAGAACATTTTACAGATTTTATTACAGTGAAAGGACTTGCTTTAGGAAGGAATGTGTTTTTATAACTCGAGTAATTGTTTCTTCTAATAAATGTGAATCTTCAACCCCATACAGAACCCAGATGAAAGGTATGATGAACTCGTGCTACACATTCCCAAGTTGTTTAGCATCACTCCCGCTTGTGCAATCAGGTGCTGGGGAAGTAGGAGTGAAGGGATACACGTTGCAAGTGTTAACGGTGTTCAAAATAAAGGGATTCTCTCGAGTGGGACCTTTCCTGAACGCTTTTCCCCTGTGGGGAAGTGATCCGGGCTGCAGTGGAGAATCCCCTCTTCCCGCAAGCTGAGGATCATGGGATGGCCATGAGCCTTGGGCATGGCAAACCTGTCCTGCGGGTACCCTAGAGCCTTAGTCCTCTTGAGTTATCCTGAAGTAGGTTTAGTGATGGTGGGGTTGGTGGGTGGGGTTTTTTTTTGTTTGTTTGTTTCTTTGTTTGTTTGTTTTACCGGCCCATTATTTTCCTTTGCTGTCCTCCGGAGTTTTTTTTGATACTAAACCCCTCCAGACGGAAAACCAAACTGCAGATGAGAGTCACACTCATCCCTAGTCTTAAAACCACACGGTTGCAGAAAAGACTGAGATGAGAAGAGCGTGACAGCAAAACAGCCTGCTACCTGTTTGCTGCCATAAGAACTTCTGCGGTCACGTAAAATTTTGGTAACTCTTCCTTAATTCCTTTTTTTCTGTTACAGCCATAGGCTTGCATACATATTCATATACATGTATATCTATACGCATACACACACACACACATATATATATATTTATATATGTACACACACATCACCCGAATGAATTGGTTAGCATCGGGCAGAGGGGCGTTTGCCATTAATCTGGGAACAAACCGCTAACCTCGGTGACTGGTATTTTAGCTTTTCTTTTCTCGCTTCTCTCAGTGTGGGGAGAGCAGTAAAGCTTGTGTGGACTGATTGTGAGGGGCTCTGCTGGAATTTGGCAGGCCAGGGGCTTGGAGAGAAGCCCCATGCTGACTCCTATTCAGCGGGCCAGTTTTCTGCGAGCTTTGGAAGTTTCACTCAGCCGTGCACTCAATGGCTTCACAAAGCTGATTACAAGCTTCAGCGCATTCCTGAAGGAGCCAAAAGCGACGCAGGTGCAAACGAGCCGAGGGAGCCCCTTATCCCGGTGACAGAATGGGACAAGCTGGGAAAGGCTTGGACCACACAAATCCAAGGCTCACCAGGCAGCAGCAAGCCTGCCTTGGGAACCGGGGATCATTATCCGCTCCATTCAGCGGGGACCCAGCAGCGGCAGCGGCATGTCCCAAGGCTGGGGACGAGCTTTCCGTCCCGGGTGGGAGCAGAGCCGCTTCACCTGGCGTCCCCTCTCCGCTCCCTTCGCGGCTGCCTCAGGCACGAACCTGAGGTGCCCCTGCTCCCCCGAAATGATTTGTATCCCAGCATCTGTTAGTCTTCAGCCTGCCGCCTGGAGCCCCTTGCCGTTTTCCCCCCCACTGCCCCACGGCACACGAAAAGCCTCCCTCCCTCGCGTTCCTCTTCCCTTCCCCATACAAACACGGTGCTAAGGGTCTATCAGGAAAACCAGCACAGAAAACGCGCTGATCCCAAATGGCAGGTTTCCTCCCGGCTGAAGTTCTCTAACAAACACCCTATTTTGAGGACCGCCTTTAATTCCAGAGAGAAGCCAGCCGAGAGTGCACCCTCCTCCCCTCCCAATTACTCGAGCCACCCGATTCCCACAGAAACCTCCCGCAATACAAACGCCTGGTGAATGCTTTCTGACTCGGTGAAAGCAGCCCACGGTCCCTGCCCTTCCTGCCTCCCCGGCGAGCGAGGGGGTGGCGAGGAGTCGAGGGGGGTCTTGGTGCCGGAGAGGGTGAAGCGTGATTACTTTTAATTAGGGGTTCTCGGAAGGAGTTCCTCTCGCCTCCGCTCCCTCGCCCCCTTTCCTCGCTCTCAGCCCTTCCCCTCCAGCCGAGAGAAGAAGCTGCACTTTACCTCCCTGAAAAATTAATTACGGCCCTTCCCCGCTATCAATTACGGAGGAATCAGCCTTTCCTAGGGAGAGGAGAAATAATCAAAAGGCTTTTCAGTCTTGCTGGGGGGGGGGGCGACCTCGGACCGCCGAGCACATAATGCGGCAAGGGGACTGCCGCGCTTCTGGCCGCTGGTTTCATATGCAAATAGCGAGCTGCCTCCAAGTTATCATTATGGTTTTATTTTTTTTTTTCCCCCTTAATGTTATTATTGTGTCGGGGTTTTAATAGCCACATGCTCTACCCTTCCCTTTCAGCGAGGTTTCCTTGGCGATCAGCCACGCCGCTTCTTCCCCGGGCGCATCGCCCCCGCCCCAGCGCCTGCCCCACGTCCATGTTAATTTGGCCCTATGGAAATGAAAGCGGCCGGCCGGGCAGCTGATATTAAAGCGATCCTCCGGGCCCGGGCTCGCCCTCCCCGCTCCTCGCAGCGGCCGTGCCTCGGCAGGAGCGCGGCGTGTCGGTGCCGTGGGCCCCCCCGGGCCCCAGCCCGCCGCCCCTTTCATGCTTGTGAGATGCTGGGGAGGCAGCGGTGCGTTTGCTTGCGCGGAGCACACCGCCTGCAAGCGGTTGCCTTGGCAGAAAGGTGCAGCTTTCTGATGTTCTTTTGTCTGATAACTAATTCAAGTTAATGCGATCTTTATGTAAAGCTAACAGCGGATAATTGTCTATTTTCTCGCCAACAATCTCCATCACAATCACTTATCTGGAAACCTGCGGTTGTATTAATCGTTATATTCCCCGAGATAAGCGTCTCTCGAATTATCAGTAAACACTGGAGGGAAATTAAACAAACTCCAGAGCCACTTAAGTTTTCTCTGCAGCTTTTAGCCGCCTTCTCGGGAGGAGGGGTAGTGGGGACGACGGCACCCCTCAAACCAACCTGGGACCGCAACACAACATGAAAGGGGGGTGTGTGTGAAAGAGTGAAGAAGGGCCTGAAATTTTGGATAATTTGGAAGAGCCGAGTCCTGCTGAAGGCGCCTTCCCTTCGAGGTGCCGGTGCGGCAGAGAGACGCACCTTACGCCCCGCTCGTCGGGCGGCGGTCGGTCTTTAGCGGCCCCTGGGACCTTGTTGGCAATTCTTGTAAGTCATGTAATTAGGTGTATTAGACTCTGCAGGGGAAAGACGAGCAGCGAGGAGAGAATACACCCAGAGATTAAGCAGGAGTCGCGTGGCTTTAGGTCTGATACACGAGAAGAGAATTCTGGTGCCTTCCGAGAATCACCGTATTAGCACAATTATTGGCAATATTTATACTAGAGAGTGAGCTGAACCCCAGGAGGGTAACAGCGAGTGCGAGAGAGCGAAACTACTGTGGGAATGTGTTTTACTGCTCAGATCCCATCAGTTCCGTTAGGTGTAAAGAAATTATAGCAAATTGTGCTGGAAACCCTCCAGGGAAAACATACTTGCACGACAAAGATTTTGTCTTTTTGAGATTAAGTCAAAACATTGGTGTCAAATGAAACTCATTTTAGGGGCGCTACCGTGCGTGTGTGTTTACTCGAGTACCTGGGTNCGCCAACTGGGTAATCCTGGCGTTTAGCTACAGAGCAGGCAGCAAAGAATTGAAAAACTCGCCTCTGTGATGTGCTTTATTTATATTCGACTTAAGCGGGTTTTTCTTTTGGGGGGGGGCTGGGCGGGGGAGGTTGGTTTTTTTGGTTTTGTTTTTTGTTTCTGGTTTTTTTTTTTTTTTTTGTAAGCAAACTTTTATTCACGAGAGTTTCCAGTGGCACGATTAGCGCCCTAGCCTGAAGAAGCTGAGGTCTGGGATGGAAAAGGAAAAAAAAAAAAAAAACCACCGAATAAACCAGACCCAAAGCAAACCAAACCCGACCAAAGAAACAAAACAGAAAAAAAAAATCCCCCCAACACCACCAAACACAAACAAAACAAAATACCTCAACGAAACACACAAACCTCCCATTACTTATTTGTGTGTCATAGCAGCGCATTTCCAAATATGATTGGTTTCTTGAAAAAAAACCCAACTGCTTAAATTCTCGAATTATTTCACTTGAGCTAAAAGTTCCCAGGGTAGATTTTTCTTATGGCATTCGAGAATCATCCCACTTCATCTCTCACCTGAATCTTGTCATCTGTGCCATCTTGAAGTGATCTGTGAACAATGCTGGTCCCTTGGACAGCTCAAGCTGGTCAATCAGGCAGAACAGACTATGCAAATGGAATGGAAAGGCGAAGCGATGAAGAACAGTGGCCCCCATTGTCTTGGGCATTTCAAAGCGAAGCCCAGCTGCAGCAGGCGTTGCTGTCTCGGACCCTTGGTTGCTACTCTAATGTCATCATTGCAAAACATCACATTTTGAAAACTCTACCGTCTGAATGCATGATCAGCCCTCCACAAAGATTTCACTTCGTTGTGACACCTTTGGAAGTCACAAAAAAAAAAAAAAAAGTGGAGGAAAAAAAAGGAAAAAACCCTACCACTACAATTGGGGACTGCGATCCCAGCCACGCTGCCCGCTCACTTCCCGCAATCCCGCTCCCATCCACTCCTAACTGCGGTGCAGCTGACGCCTTTTGCAACCTTTTTGGTGAACGCCTCGCCTTTCGTGTTGTTTTCAGCGTCGAATCGGATGATGATTTAAGTTGCATTTAACTTATTTTCTGTCGGGTCTCTTTCAGGCACTCTAATGAGCTAACTCGGGGGAAACGTCGCTGTGAGCAGGCAGTGCAGTATTTATTGACAATCGCCTCCAAAACTTCAGATACGCGCAGCTTTAAAAGGGTCAGGCAATGTCTTTGCGAGTGATTAGACTAGCAACAAAGCTACCCAGCTACCCAAGTGCCCATTTATGGATCCGTTAGGAGTTTTTGTGAATAATCCGTTTCTTAATACCCTCATGCAGTTGTCGCTTCTGAATATTGCTGCCAGCCCTGCTCCCGCTTTGCCTCCCGGCACTAGTCCTAAAGTTAGCTCTGCCATGAGAAACGAACTTTCAGTTCAGTGAAGCTGAGGGCTGTCACACGATTAATGTGCATTTTCAAGAGACTAAATCATTGCCCATGTTTCACTTACTGTTCCTTTTCATTTTCTTTTGTCTGCAGGTGACATTTGTGATCACCATGTGGTAAGCAGAGGAAACTCCCCTCTCTTCCACCTCATGTCAGGAGCCTGTGCTCAAGGAGCAAAGGTCTGTGCCATTGGTATCTAAAAATGCTGGGGATTGTGTTTCCTCTTCCCGGTCTCTTATGTCGCAGGAGTTTAGTGAATCCCAAGTGCTGTCTCCAAGGACAGTCTGACTCCAATGAGCCTTCAGAGATGGATGCTGCCCAGCCTCTGGCACTGCCTACAACACAGACACAGCAGTCACAGAGGAGAGTGGTCACCCTTCAGTGCAGACTGTTCAGTGTTCATGCGGGAGCAGAGAAGAAAGTTTCCTTGGTCTAAGAGAGCTGAGTTAAGAAACTCTTAAATACATTCTTTGCAGGACCAAGAATAATTCAATGCTTCTTTCCTACACCTAAACTGGCTCTTTCCCTTCAGCTTGGTTAATGCATTCTGTAACAACCTCACATAAATTACAAAGGAAGCATTTGGAATTGTTTGAAACGAAATAACTATTCACTCTGATTTGACTGGCTTCCCAAAATTAAGGATGCCCCTTTCAGAATGCGGTGGTTGATAGGAAGGAAAGGATGAGAGTAACAAAGAAAACCAAAGAGAGATGGAAGTGAACCGGGAAAATAAATTAGTGTGTAGGTACCGTTTCATCTTCTGGCTGGAAGATCTTTCCCCTCACCTTGGAGTTTTCCAAGGATAACTATCATGCTAAAAGAAAGCCTGTTTTCAACTACATCAGCCCTGTGGTCAAAGGAGTAATGCAAGAACTCAGACCGCTATATATCTCATACAAATATTTCAGTAGAGATGATATGTACTGTAAGCACCCTTCTCTGCCAGGTATTTGTTCACTTAGCACCTCAGAACTTTACCTCTTAAACAAAGGGATCCCCCAAAATCTACGTTCTAGGAAGTGTCAGACATGCTTCAGGTCCGGGTAAGTCACTTACTGACTTGAATGCAGAAAACCAGGGAAAAAACAATGTTGTGCAGCCAGTGCCTACAAGTGCAATGCACATGGCCAGTGACCAAATGCCCTGTTAGTGTAAGTGGGTCCCTCTTCATCTGGCTCTCTTCTAAAGCACTTCCAGAAAGAGGTTGTGAAGGAGGAACTCCAAGAGGAGCAGCTTCTTGTCATGACTCCCGTGTAGGTGTTGCCACAGGGCTACGTAGAGGTGAGAGACTCCTTGTGGCCACCACAATTCCCAGCTGATGGTGAGATGGATGATGCCCTCAGGGTGCAGACCAAGGATGGGTAACAGGAGCTCACAAGGTCGCATCAACATTCTCAACCCAGTCATGTCCCTCTCGTAAAAGAGCCCAGTTCTAAGCTCGTGCTGCCAGCTGAACCTTACCCCTTCTCTGCAGCCTGCCAGCCTCACATGCCAGGGATGAGGGCCCAAAGGTGGGTTAGCCACCTCCACTCAGGCTTTTTGTCTCTTCATGGAACCAAACCAGTTCCCACCACTGCAGGTGAATGGCCTTGGCTCTACTGGGAGGGAAATGTCCCCAGATCTGCCCTTCAGGCAGGGTGCTCAGATAAGCAGGGGCAACCTCCTTCCCCAGTGACCCGACTTGGGTGGAAAATAAGATCAACTCCTCCCTTGAGAAGCTGAACTTTGCTTTTCTCTCACAGCTGGAACCTCTGCCCTATCCCTCTACCAGCCCTAGACCTGGTACATTCAGCCACAGATATCTCTGCTTGTGCACTGACTGTATTTTTCATGTTTATTATCATCCAGCCCAGTGCAGTGCCATCTGGCACACACACACACTGGGAGAAGAAAACCATATATTCAGCAAATGGAGCATACAGGGCTTAGGTTTTGTTTTGTCTTGTTTTTCTTATTCTTCCAGTTTCTGTTTAAAATTATGTGGAAAAGATAGCCAAGCAATTCTGCATCATTACAAATGACCTAAACTCCCAATTATAAGATTAAAAATTACTGGAAAGCTGAGATGCCAGGAAGAGACAAGAACCCCTTTCTGCTGAAATATAGGTGCTTCTTTTCCTCCTTCTGTTTCATTTCACCTCATACTCAGATAAGGAACAGAATTACTTTAAAATGTTTGCATTAACTCTTTTTATTCAGGATTTGTTCTAGCCTTTCAAAGAATTATTTGACTGTAAAACATGTGTGAGTGATATATAACTAATCACACGCCTCCAAAGGAGTAGAGAAGTATGAGACATCCTGCAGTCCTCAAAACCTTTGCTGTTTTTATTGCTACATTAAAAATTGATGCAAAATCCACCTTCAAAGTAGATGTAAAAAACCCGCACATACTATTTTCAATGAAGCTAGAAACTATTGCATTGCTGCCTTAATTCAAAGACAGTTTTGTAACAGAGTTGTACAATCAAAGCATATTTCTTCCCTGATAATTCATGCACTGTAAGATTATCAGTTGAGTTGCCCATGGTGAAAGTACTACACCATGTATTGTATTACTTGATTAATTTTCTTTCAAATTTTTCTTTAATTTTAACGTTGGCTAATTACTGTATTGTGATCTAAGCAATCTCAAATTAACTATCAATGTAAATTTTGAAGAAACTACACATGCATGATAATGATGAAATTTAAGTTTCTGTTGGTTATTGTGTAATGTCTACACCATAGAAAAGCAAACCTTCAGGTATTTTAATTTTATTTGCATATATAGCATTGTGTTTTTCCTACTTCATTTTTCAGAGTAGAATTCTGAACTATAAAAATACTACTAAAAATTTGTTTGGGGTATTTATTTTCTTTTTCTAAATTGAATTATGGATTTGGTGAAAATGTGAAAGGAAATAGTTTTGTGGAGCAAATTGTCAGCTACTCAGATTTCTTTGGAAAAACAACTTGTTTTACAGGTAGGGCTGCAGACTGATTGAATTGTTCTCTGATCCTACTAAAATAGAGAAACACGTTTCAGTGAAATTGATACAGTATCTGTATATTGAACTTGATTCTGGTCTCACATATGTTTGAAATTCAAAATATCTTTTGCTCAAGCCCTGATCCAACCCTGAGTGATGTCACTGTATAATGACTTCTGGTGAGCTGCCGTTCAAGGGCTTTTACCCCTCTGTGTCTCTTGCCACTATGCTGAAAAAGGTTATTTTTGCTACATCTTTTTTTTTTTTTTTTTCCCTGTGAAACCAGATTGACTTGAAAAAACTAGAAATGCTTGAACAGACATGCTCAAGGTTACTTTTTTGGCAATACTTTTAATTTTAAATATTTCTTACAAACAAATGCAATTTGATAGCAGCACAAAAATTTGCATTTTCTGGTATATTTCCACTCATTTTTTATTTTTTTGGTGAATCTCAATTTTACATGTATGCATTTATTGCCTTATTTCTAGCAACATAGCATTGCATTTTTAATGGAAATAACAGGTGAAAAAAAGAATCTATTGTAAAATACAATGTATGACAAAATCACTGAAACAAGCAAAATAATTTAAATAATAGTCATTCACTAAATGTCAGGAAAGCAGTCCCATACCTTCACTGATCAAGGCTTCTGTGTAACTTGGAAGTGATGAAGGAGGACTTTTTATGTGGTAATATATGGAGCTTGTTCCAGTTGTTAAGCACATAAATAGAAATTCAGCAAGTCTTACCAAAGTGTAATAAACAACCACAACTGAAAACTCAGATCTCTTGCTGTTTTGTACTGCAACATGTACGGGGCGGGGAGGGGGGGGGCTGGGGAAGATGACTTTTTTTGGTTTTTTGGTGATGACTCAGATTAACTCCTATTAAACTTAGCTTTGACTCTGAGAGCTGCAAAGCAAAGCAATCAGAACTTTGCTGCTTACTATTAGAAGTTGTTTTACTTACAGACTGGTAGAGTTCCTTTTAAGTATCTCCAGCAAAAGAGGTACAAAAGAGAAATCAAAGTGGAAGAAACAGTCAGAATGCTACAAATGTAATGCAGAATCCTTTTGTGCTGGTAAACATCAATAGACAGTAAAGTAAACTTGAACCTGCTCATAATTTTTCTTCACCCCGTATACACTGAACAGGTTAAAGTATAAAAAAATCTTGTAATAAATGACCCTAATTTACAGTGTTTACATGAATATTATGAATTTGAATATCCAGGATCAATGTAGCTTGGTTAAACGATCTATAAAATGTTGTCAGTGGTCAGACAGTGGCAGAAAGATCTTTTAGTGTGTTGAAACTATCTTTTGCCTCTTACATGGACTGAAATGGCTGAACAGGCTTACCTTATAAAACTCCATCTAGGAATACAACCAGTGGGGAAAGAAACCCCATAGTGATTAAACATCCCATCTAGTTTGCCCTATTAGTGTTAGGTCATCATAAAGTGTGGGTAAGTGAACAATGTTTCTTTTCAGTGCTAAGTACTTCTAAAATGTTGCGGAATTTAAATGCTTGGAAACGTTTCCCGGCTCACCTACTTTCGACATCAGCTTTAGCCCTTGATATTCTTCTTTATTCCTCTAACTCTCCTGAAGTGGCCTTCCAGATGCAAAGGCGTGGATTTATCGTAAACTTCACTATTTCAGCTCCACTATGGTTGTTCTGATCATTTCAGGACAAATGCGACAGTTTAAGCTAATGACTGAACATCTATTGTGCTAGCGCTGTTTCCTGGTTATCTGGTTATTATTTATTTCCTGCTTGTTCTATTGTTTCTTGCCTCATGAAGACTCCTGTTTGCTCAGATAAAATTCCTTATAACATGGCAGCAACACCAAGGGTTGGGTAAAAGGGCTCCTCTGAATGATAACAAAAAAGAGCGTATAAAGAATCCATCACAGCAGTCAGTAGTATAATGTAATTTATTTTCAGTAGACATCCTCTTTACTACTGGATTAGTCACTTTGTTAATGAGAAAATGACCCATAACTCACAGAGGTGGGAACTTTATGTGCAGGCCTTGCCTTTACCAGAGCAGATGAACTGCAGTCACTTAATATTACTGCTCCTTCCCATCTTTCTTGTGTGTTCCATACATTTTTGGAGTTTCAGGTGGGTGAAAAATGCAGGACTCAGTGGTAAAACAGACTCTTATGGGATTTATAGTTTGTATTGTACTAGAAAGCATTAAAAAAGATACCTCTTGCATCTGCAACTCATCATCATCCCATAAGCAGACAATGAATCTGTTTAAAAAAGCAAGCTTTGGATGTGCTAATACATTCAAGATGCTATTTTCTATGACTATATACTAGGCATTTTTTGAATTTCTTGTCCAGATTTCATTTCAGTATGACTTTAAAGAGAATTCATCAGGTCATTCTCTGTATGAATCCAACTTGTCTCACTGTGCTAGGAGAAGTTGACACTGTGAAATCTAAAAAAATTCAGTTTGTCAGTAAAAGGAGAGTCTAAAGTTTCAGTAGAATCTAAGAGCTTGTCAGATTTTGCTTTTAAATATATTTTTACTCCTTTCTTTAATTTCACATAGAGAAAATATTTATATTTACAGAGCCCCGTGGCATCCCACCTTAAACGGGAAGGGAGGACCTGAGATTCATAGATGCCTGTGGTCAAAAATGAACTACAAAAGTCAGACAGTCTGCAAAAACTTATCAAGTTCTATTAGTAAATTATACATACAACCCGGAAATCGATACATAGGTCCCTAATCCTACTGCATAAACACACAGTGGTGCATTTTGAATAATGGGTAGGGTCAAAGAAAAGAGAGGAAGATTAAACAGAGAGAGAGAAAGGGAGAGAAAGAAGGCAAGAAAGGAAAAAAGAAAGATCACAAGTCCTGGCTCCAGCATCGATCCAGCTGATGGGCTGCCCAAGGTCCTAAGGGGATGCTGCCTGGGCTTGAGAGGAACACCTTTTTACAGACAAGTTTTCCCAATCTGGAGCTAAGTTTCTCACTTTCTACACAAATTAGTTATTATGGGCATTTCATTCTGCTAGACCTTTCTGAAAATGGGTAGGAGGGCTTCAGGGTCTTTTGTGGCCTTGATCCTCCCCTACTGGGTTGGCCTTTGGTCAACAGGCCATGCCTGCTTCTCGATCTCATTCTTGCACATGGCTGTTCTTATCAACAATCCTGGGTTGGATCCACAGCTATCCAGCTATCAGTGTTTGAGACATACACTTTGGCCCCTAGAAATCTGAGTCCTTGGCTCTATTAAAAACTCAGATTTCAGAATCACATTCAATCAAAAGTATATGACATTCAAAATTTTAAGTTACTGGATTACTCTATGTGATCAGGGAAGCAGAAATGGAAGCAGAATTACATTCTCCATCTCATCTGGTAAGAAACCATGACAAGATTTCCATACCCAGCATTATTTTTAACATATAAAAGTAAACTTTAGGACTCATTTTGTACACTTCTAATACATTTAAACAAAATAATTTGCTATAGATAAAATAGCTTTTAGCTTTGGTGATAGGGCTGAATTTCTTCTTCTGAAATGCCCAAGTTTATCCCTAACTTTATACCTGAGAGATCACAGAAAATTTATCTACCTGACACAATAAACCTCATGGTAATTAGAAGGATTCTAAGCCTTTATAAATATTCTAAACCTTTACCCACTTACACATGAGGCTAGAAAAAAAAGTTTCTGTTTTCCCAAATCCTCACTAAGACCTTGGACCAACTCCCGCTGAAGTCAATTGTACTCTGTTCTGTAGATCTGAAGTCAGGATGTACCTGCAATTCCCTTCTCTTGCTCTGCATCAGTGACAGTTTTGCACAAAACCTTGGACAAAATGTTGCCAACAGCTCTCTGGATAGAATTTAACTGAACGGTAAAATGGGATGATTGGCCCACTGCTGTGTTTTGCATTACATTTTATTCACATAGCAAATATTATAGGTGTTAGGTCTATGAATACCTTTGATCTTTCCTGAATTAATTCTGCTTTCAAATCAAAAGCCTGTGGTTAAAATGAAGTATACATTAGAAACATATTTTATTTTGGAGAATTTTCAGTGATGAAAAATTCACCTTACCTTTCAGTAGACAATTTCAGAGGTTAATTGCCATCACCATTGACCATTCTGACCTTTCTTTAAGCAAAAATTTGTCTAGCTGGAACTTCCAGGCACAGTGTAACATGAATACCTTTTCCTGATAGACTGAAGAGTCCTCTACAGCTATGCTTTTGCCCCCATACAGACACTACAAGGCCAAGTCATCCTTTAACATGGGCTTAAATATGATTTATCTAGGCTGAATGCCTTCCCTTTCTTCTACATACTCCACCAATCATGCTTTCCTTCTTTTAACCATGCTACTTGTTCTCCTCTGAAGTCTTTCCAACATCCTCTAGGTTCATAGCCAGATGTTCTTGAGCAGCTGTGCAGAATTAAGACCATTTTAAACCTGGAGCAGTGGCTTGTGTTAAGTTCTTATTAGAATTATATTAGTCATAAAAGCATTAGAAATAGCTAGAAACGACTGTAAAAAACCAAAAAGTTACATACCAGATCTTACTTCAGGGCTAGAGCTTTAGGTACAGGGCCTTAATGGGATAATAAAAGGTGTTCATGCCTTCAACACTTGCAGATATCAACCTCTTCACTGGGGCTTCAAAATAGAGCCCTAGTGGCCTGAAAAGATGTGTCACTTCAAAATCTAGAAATCAAAATCTTCTCCTTTGGTTTATTTGCAAGTGTGCTTTAATATCCTGAAACTTTCCATCTTGCTTTGGGTCAGGGCACCGTTTCTCATCTTTCTCTTGGAAGAGAATGTGGTTCTGTCCAATGTTAAGATCACTGCACCAGCATGGTTGGAGGACTGATGATGTGCAAAGAAATGATATGCTGAAGTTTGTAAAGCACTTTGCTTGGGAGTAAAAATAACACATTAAAATTAATCAAATCAGCATTTTCACTGAGTAATTATACTGCTTTAATTCATACATGCTGTAAAATCTCCACTGCAACTTTTTCATGAAAATGTTGCAGTAACATGTGAAAAGACTAGTGAAACTTTAAGTATTTCAGCCTGTGATTGACAGTAGATTTGGTAGACAGACAGATTGGTAGACTGGTCAATGGAACAGATATTTCATGCAATAAATAAACAGCTGGCATTTCTCACCTAATCATGCTTGTATTTTATGAAGTTGCTTAATTTTTTAAATTAAAAATGGAATTATATATTCTCTTTTGCTGAAATACATTTTACTAGTAAAACGAGCAATATCCTGTAAAACTGTATATTTGTTGAAGCAAGCAAACAGGCAAGCAAACAAAGTAGTCCAATGTGTCCAAAAATGCTTAGTTGCTCTATATTTCCCATGATTGAGTTTTCTTTCTAGCTTTTTCTGTCTGACTTTTTACTTCTGCTTCTGTTGATTTTATGCATGCTTTCAGTCTGTCACTGTTTCTTATACTCTTCCTGTTTTTCTTGCTCCTCTCTTTCCTTCTACCTTACCAAGTCCATGAAGGATGAGCAAAAACACGGACTCCTCTGACCACCCCAGTTTTCAGATGTTGGAGTTTTGGACTCTAAATGCAGGTGAGATAGCTGATATTAGGGCTAGGTTGTTCAGAGAATTAAAAATAAAATTACACAGGGAAAGAGGACAGGACTGAAAAATAAATCTCAACAGAGGGGGTTTAAGAAAACCCCTCTCTGTTGTGCAACTCTACTGTCAGTTTCTGAGAGAGGCTATATATCTAAGAAATCCTAATAAGCCCTGGTCCTGCCAGGGCAATTTGTCCCATTTTATAACTTCAATACCACATTAAAATTTCACTGTGTTCAGTGCACAGCCATTTCACTTTCCCCTCATTCCCCCTCACTCCTGCAAGAAAAGTCTAAGGTGCAGCAACAGCCATGAGTCAATCAAGGATGGTTCTGATTATAAATGCCTGCAATGGTATAAATGACGATGCCGAAGGAGATTATATTCAGAGCCGCATACATGCTGCAGAGGTCCCACCTCGAGATTAGCCTAAAATACCACCCAGATCTCCAGGTCTCTCCCAATTACTGCAACCAGGCAATCTTCCTGGCTCTACAGAGGCAAAGACATATTTTTATCTCAGTGCTGTGCTCTCTCCCCTGAACTCCTGGAGCCCCGCTGAGCCAATGGAGTCCCAATCAGTGGGCTAGCTCTGATGCTGCCCCTTCACAAAATTGCCTGTAAAGCCAGTTCAGTGAAGGGATCTGTAATGAGCTCAGCAGCTTGGGGCTCTCAGTAAACCGCAGCAGTGAAGTGAGTTCATGGCTGAAATGGCAGCCTTTTTATTCATCAGTAGCACATCAATTAGTAGTTTAACAGGCAGAGGAAAGATACAGTGAGTGTTCATTTAATATTAGGCTGATTGTAGTCTGCATTTGTGCTAATTCTGGCAAATTTTCCACATTTCAGTACTTGAGGAGAGCTATTTTCTTATTTTTTTCACCATTACCCATGCTACAAAGAACCTGCCAGCTAAGTTCAGTGGTAATGTATAGAATCAAAATTTAAAGATTAACAAATAAGAAGTTAAAGAAATTATTTTTCCTGATTGAACAATTAATGCAGAAAGAAAAAAGATCCTATGGGATTCATATATGATTTGTGATGTTGTTATATTTACTGTTCTGGTTTATTAGTCTCAGCGACCATTAAGCATTAATGATTTGCATTATACAGGAAACACTTGTGAGTTAATCAGTGCCTCACATCCTTCAGTGGTTCTACCCTTTCTTTCTTCTTGTCTTACAAAGAGCTGATTTTACTACTTAATTAGTTCCTCTGGTCAAGGACCATGGACCCAAGTGTTGTCAAAGTTAGCAGAAAAAAACATCTGTCCACTCAGCCAGAGCTCTCTTCCATCAGCAGGAGGGATGGACTAACAGTTGATGGCAAACAGTATGTTCAGCCAATGATGGGCTATTATTGTTAACAAACCAATTGGAATGGTTTAGGGGGTTTTGTATTTTCTTGTTACTTATAAGTATTCAAGAAATACTTGCTGGGAACATATTTCAGCCAATTTCAGCCCACTGCATGTTGGATCTGTGCCTCCACTATTCATGCTTAATGCTCTCCCACAGTAACCAGTCCCCCAAGTCACACAGATTTGTTTCTTGTCCATTACTGGTGAGTGGAACTAATAAACAGGGAGTTGGAATGATGAATTAATTTCTGCTTGCCCACTGGGAAATAGAATCTCTTTTTCTTTGTAGGCAAGGACAAGCCTACCTAGCTCAAGCTTCAAGATCCCTGGGCCTTCAATTCTATTGGAAATATAGAAGAGTTCTTCGAAAGTCAGCAAGAATAACAAATAATTTTTCTGATGTGCTGTTCCTGGGAGTCTATGATGTGAAGTCACAACTTAGGACAAATTTAATGCTCGTTTTCATTCACTAGCATTACAAAAAAGTTTACTTCTCAAATTCTTCTATGTTCTGTTCTCAAGTACAAAAAGAACAAAACAGTTCAGAACTTTCTGCTATCCCTGTTCTTTAATATACCTGCATAATCACTGCTTTTTTTCTGTTACGTTAAAATGTATTCTGGGGATCAACTGCAGTTCTCCTGACATCTGCTGCATGACAGAATGCTGACACCTTTTTCTGCTAAGTACCCCTCACTCCTTAGCAGTCTCTATTATAGTCCATCAGTCAGTTTTACTGGACTGTACAAGCATCTCTGTATCTGCCATGCACTGAGGCTCCCTAGAAATGTGGCTTTGTCTCTTCACCTGATTCACCTTTTAATGGGTCAAATTTTCAACAAACCCTGTCATATTTCTTATAATGTCGTTTATATGTGGTTTTGGAGACTAAAGTAGTCCTTTCCAATAAGATGATATTATATTCCACACTATGATGTTTTCATTTATTACATGCCTGTTACTCTTGATAGTTATATATTTTCCATTTTCCGAAACTCCTCTCTCACAGTTGCTTCACCCATCTGACCCATTCTTCAGTCCACGTCTTGATCCATGTCTGTCACCTATGAATTCCAAGATTTTTCTCTCTCTCTTTGAACAGCACCACTCGGCTATCACCTCCCTGATAAGGTTGGTCAGAATGATCATCAGACAATGTTTTTTTTCCTCAAAATACACTCCCTTTTTTTTTTTCCTTTGGTGAAGATGGCTGAGGCGTTACCAGTGAGAAGAAAACTGAATGTTGTAACACTGGAAACTATCAAAATAGAAATCTGTTGCCAATCACCAGGTCTTCTTCCACCTGTTTTCTTGGTTGTCTCCTTCCTTTTCTGTGCTCCAGTGTACATCAGATCCAATATTCATTATCTTTTTCTTCTTCATGAGCACTTATATTCAGTCTCTGAGATTAGACTTTATATCAGGAATATTATTTCCCAGAATTTCTACATTTTGGGTTTTTTTTCCTAATTCTCTTCCATTTGAAGAAGAACATGTAAGGAGGGACAGCTGAGGAAGTTGTTAATGTCTCATTGATGGGACTCATTATATGATTTTCTTCTTAGATCCGTGGTCCCAACGCTCCTTTTTGCCTTCAAGTCAGTCTTCATGCTATTCTGGGAAAGGAACATACTGTAATTTCTTTGGGCTTTTTCTGGCACATCTTTCACATTTTTGAGTCATTAAATTATTAATAAATGTCATAAATTATATAAACACATGCCAATGGCATCAACTAATGCAAGCAATTACATGTGACACATCTGTGTAAATCCTCCTTCTGAATGACATGGCCAGATCTTTGCTTCTCAGGCCTTTTGGGAGAAGTTCTGAGGGAATTGGTGGTTATGAGAAAGATGCCCACACAGTTTTGTCATTTTTGACTAATGCAGAGTTACCAAGTCTTTGTTTGGTGTTCAGTAGGATCTTTGCTCAGTGGTCCTGTGCCTCGCTGCGCTCCCTCACAAACTACTACTCTGTAGTAATTTAAAACCATGTAGTAATGTGTACACAAACTGAGATACATTTGGTCCAGTCTGCAATTTATGGACAGGCAATAGGAACAACTGCATGGAATCCCATACCAAGGAAGGAAGAAGATGGTGTGGGGACCACAGCAAAATTCACCCTATTTTGTAAGGACCTGCCTTGCACCCTCAGAAAGCTGATGCTGGCTGCACTTTTGGGATTGCCACAAACATTTGTCACACACTATGGATCCCTCCGTATCTTTTGATATGGGAAGAACACAGCCAGGTCCCTGCAAAAGCCTCCCCATCACCGTTCCAGCTGTGACCGTGGGGCTCTTCTTCTGCTGTGGCATTGACAGGTGAACAAGAAGCAGCAGCAAACTCAGAAGGACACAAGGAGAGGCACATGGGCCTCTTGCAGGTACTCCTGGCACAGCTTTATCTTCCTCTGCTGCCCAGATATGAAAGCTTTACATGAGTTGCCTGGGGTAGAAACGGTCAGAGAGGGAGGAAAGTTGCTTTAAGTGAACAAGATACTGTAGGATTTGTTGAGCAATTAAAGGAATCTAGTGGAGACAAGTTCAACTTAGCACAGGAAAAGACATTTATGTGTAAAAGACAACTCTAATGTGCCTCTTCCTGAGGGAGAACACCATTAGTAGGAGACATACATCTAGGAAAACTTCTTATCACCATTATAATACACATATAAAATTATAAACACTTTTGATAATTATTATTACATGATAATTACAAATCATCATATAATATATGATAATAATTAAAATTGATAATTAAATTATACCACTTACTTTGACCTTGATACATGGTGAAACTGTCTTGCCTTCCTTATTTTAATAAATTTGTCAGCACTTTGTCTGGAATAGAAGTATAATGCATCTTTTAAAACTCATAAATAAGAAATCTCTTTATACAGCAATGAAGACGGGGAACTGTACAGCATAATTCTAATAGAAATTATATTAAAAAATCCCACTTCAAGAAGAATTAAGTGAAAAATATAAAGTCAGTCATCAAACATATTTGGATAAGAGTAAAAATATTTGACATTAGATTGTTATATATTAAGATAAGAAGCTACTACCTCATTTTGACACTGCCAGTGCTTCTTTACACTTCAGAGGTCCATTTTCAGTTTTCAGAACATATTTTACAATGGCCACTGTTCTGTAATGGCACTCTCAGTACTGAGAGATTGTAGCACAAATACTGGTATAAATGCGAGACCCAATGACATTCCTCAAGCCACCAAATAATGACAAGGGATATCTTTCTTTTAAACTGAATAGCAATCAGATTTTTACCAATTGATCCCACCTCTGCTCTCCAGTAACCAGCCTAATGCTTTAGACAACGTTTTGAGATGTCCAAGGCTATTTTTCTCTCTTCCTCAGTAACTGCCCAAAACAGTCTGTTTCACTGTTCAGCCTCAGTTTATTAGGTACTCAGAGCTAGCTTTCAAAAATCTTTAAAAATCTTGAGTTTGGAATTTTGGTGACTAACCTCTAGCCTGAGCTACTTTATGATCTAAATGCATTCAAAGTAAACTAAATGCCACCTAATTCCAGGACAGAAGAAAAATTCTCTTTCTCTCTCAAAAGTAAACAAAACCATTTTTGCCAGAAATATCCACTCCTCAAGGAGAACCTTATCATGAAGTTGAAGCCGCAAAAGCTGCTGCCTGCAGAAGTGTTGAGGAGCTCAGGCAGGTAGATCTCTTCTCCCGTGGCATCTCTGCCACAGCTGCCTTTGCAGCATGCGATCTTTGGAGATCAGCTCTCTTCCCTCCACTGAAGTCACAGGGATCTCCCACAGCACCCAGCTGGGTGGGCTCTTGTCTCCTTGTCAGTGCCAGGTGCCTTCAATCACAGCGCTCCACAGCAGGGAGCTTGCCCCTTGAATACCTACAGGACAATGTGAGAGTTTTCTTCAGTGACATTTTACTTTCATTCTTCTTCCTCCAGTTATATTTATTGCCAATTAGAAAAACAGTATAAACTAAAATGCACAGACACAGAGTCTATATTTTATGCTATATCCACGCCTTCTTGGGAGTGGACTGCTGGGAGATCTTGGGATCCCTGTCAAATGTGAGGCTGGCGGGTGACTCCCCTGCCCTAGGATAATGCTGTCTGCCCTGGCCTAATCCAGGTGTCTGCTGGTACCCTGTGACTTTGAGACATCTGTGCTGGTTTGAAAGCACAACCAGTGGAAGACTCCAAGTCAGAAATACAATTTAATAGGAGGGGGAAAAAAGGTAAAATAAAATAAGTTAAATAATACAACCTGTTAGTCAGGGCGCTGGTAGCAGTCCGGATAACGTGGTCTTGTTGAAGCAGTGATCCCGTAGAAAGGTCTGGTAGCTCCTGTCCTCTGGGAATCCAGTGGGGTGGAAGCCCACTGTGCTATCCCAGGTTATATCCAGGTGGGAATGCTTGGCTCCTCCCCATGGGAGGAGCATCTCACAATGGAATGATGTAATTTTATGAGTCATGCAATGGGTCCTTGATTGCCATTAAACGGAGATAACTCCCGGAGGGAGTTACCCATGAGTCATACAGCAGAGCATGAATGGGCCCATTAACAGAAGATTGTCCCGAGCGTGGGGACAAGGGAAACACTGCCCCACCTGGTTTCAACAGCTCATGAAGATGGTGATAGGATACATACCTTGGGCATATCTTACATTGTAACCTAGGACAACATCACTCTTCACAAAATTTTGTGGACTTCAATGTAAAGTGACTTTCCGATGTAAAGCAGGTCAGAGCCTACAGCACAGGGGTTCTCTAGCATGATGCCAACAATGAGTGATGTGTGACATGGGAGGGGGCATGACGGCATGGGGACACCAGGTTGTGCAAGGATGAATGGGAGAGGTTACAGGATTGTTCAAGGCAGAATTAGCCACGGCCAGGTGGCTTGTCATTTGTCCTTCAGCAAACTGGCCTATCAGCTGCACTAAGATTTCCCTCCACCAGAAGACAAGTAACTTACTGGAGAAGGGATTTGGGTGTGACCTAGCATGAATACAGTAGTCAAGCTGACCATGTTATGGAAGTAAAACTACACTAGTAGTGTCTTGTGTCACAGCCTTCATGACTTAAACAGACTTAAACACAGCTCCTACACTCTTAATATCCAACCCATCTATCCCAACAAGCTCTTGTCTGAGTTCAATGGTGTTTTCAACTCAGGCTCACAATCCTGTCATAGTGTTTCGGTAGCAGCACTAGCAGTACCTTTCCTTCAAATTATGCTTCTCCAGGTCTGCAGTTAGACAAGACGACAAGGAATACCATCCTCTGGGCCTTGAAGTTCTTTTAACACTTCATCACAGTCATCCCCTGGGCTGCAGAAACCCAATGTGTTAGCCCAGCATTCAGTGGAAAAAAGTCACAGTCAGATTTACCAGAACTGAAGGGGGTAAGGGACAGCAAAGGCATCAGGAGGGCTTCTATGAGTACACCAGTGAAAAAAGGAAGGCTAGTGAAAATATGGGCCCACTGCTGAAGGAGATTGAGCACCTGGTTATGCAGGATATGAAGTACTTCATGTCTGCTTTGCCTCAGTTGTTATTAGCAAGAACAGCCTTCAAGAATCCCAGGTCTAAGAGACCAGAGGAAAGGTTGGAGCAAGAAAAAGGTACCTTTGGTGGAAGAGGATCAGATCTTGGGGTGCTTAAACAAAGCAGGCATACATAAGTCCATGGGGCCTGATGAGATACACACTCAGGTGCTGAGGAACCAGCAGCTGTCACTATGAATTGTGAGGCCACTCTCAATGATCTTAGTTCAGCCATGGTAATTGGAGAACTTCTTAAAGGCTGGAGAAAAGCAAATACCATTCCAATCTCCAAGAAGGGAAGAAGGACTCAGGGAACTGGAGGTTGCTCAGATGCATCTTGATCCCTTGGAAAGTGTTGTAACCATCCTGAAAATAATTTCCAGGCACCTGAGGGACAAGAAAGTTATCAAGGAGTAGTCAGCATGGCTTCATCAAAGGGGAGTCATATTTGACCAACTTGGTAACCTTCTTTGCTGAAATGACTGGCAGGATATACGAGGGGAGAGCAGTGGGTATTTTCTACCTGGACTTAAGAAAGGCTTTTGATGCTGTTGAATTATGAGTTGGATGAGCAAACAGTGAGGTGGACTAAAAACTGGTTGGAATGGTTGGGCCCAGATGGTGGTGGTCAGTGTCATGAAGTCTATTTGGAGGCTTCTTACTTGTAGTGTACCCCAGAGAACCAATCTTGTTTAACATCTTCATTAATGATATGGATGACAGGGCAGAATACACCCTTAGCAAATTTGTAGATGACACAACACTGGGAAGATTGACTGATATGCCAGGGTCATGCTGCCATCCAGAGGGACCTTGACAACCTGAAGATATGAGCTGCCAAAAACCTCATGAAGTTCAACAAGGGGAAGTGAAAAGTTCTGCAGATGGGTAGGGAAATAGGTACTAGTGCGTGCTGGGGGTTGCCCAGCTGGAGAGCAAGTATTACTTAAATGGGTCAGGGGAGGTGATCATTCTCCTCAGCACCTGTGGCATTGTCCTCAGCACAAGGGAATGGCCCAGCTCTGGGCTCTCCAAGAGAGAGTACCAGTATAAGAGGACACGGACATATTGGAGGAATTCCAATGAATGTCCATGAAGATTGTTAAGGGACTGGAGCACCTCTGATATGAAGACAGGCAGAGAGAGCTGGGACTATCCAGCCTGGAAAAGAGAAGGCTCAGAGGGATCATATCAATGTATGAAAATATCTGAATGGAAAGTGCAAAGAGGACAGAGACAGGCTCTTTTCAGTGGTGACAAGACAAGTGGCAATGGGCACAACCTGAAACTCAGGAAGCTCATTTTATATATGAAAAGATGCTTTACTGTGAGGATGATCAAGGACATGCACAAGTTGTCCAGAGAGTTTGTGGAGTCTTGTCCTTGGAGACAAGTCAGTTGTCCAGGCATGGTCCTGGTCAACTGGCTCTAGGTGTCCCTGATTGAACAGGAGTGTTGGACCAGTTTCNGACCTTGACAACCTGAAGATATGAGCTGCCAAAAACCTCATGAAGTTCAACAAGGGGAAGTGAAAAGTTCTGCAGATGGGTAGGGAAATAGGTACTAGTGCGTGCTGGGGGTTGCCCAGCTGGAGAGCAAGTATTACTTAAATGGGTCAGGGGAGGTGATCATTCTCCTCAGCACCTGTGGCATTGTCCTCAGCACAAGGGAATGGCCCAGCTCTGGGCTCTCCAAGAGAGAGTACCAGTATAAGAGGACACGGACATATTGGAGGAATTCCAATGAATGTCCATGAAGATTGTTAAGGGACTGGAGCACCTCTGATATGAAGACAGGCAGAGAGAGCTGGGACTATCCAGCCTGGAAAAGAGAAGGCTCAGAGGGATCATATCAATGTATGAAAATATCTGAATGGAAAGTGCAAAGAGGACAGAGACAGGCTCTTTTCAGTGGTGACAAGACAAGTGGCAATGGGCACAACCTGAAACTCAGGAAGCTCATTTTATATATGAAAAGATGCTTTACTGTGAGGATGATCAAGGACATGCACAAGTTGTCCAGAGAGTTTGTGGAGTCTTGTCCTTGGAGACAAGTCAGTTGTCCAGGCATGGTCCTGGTCAACTGGCTCTAGGTGTCCCTGATTGAACAGGAGTGTTGGACCAGTTTCTGGAGGTTCCTTAGAACCATAAACACTTTGTGATTCTGTGGAGTTTATGCACCTAAAAGAACCACATTCCCCCATAAGTGCCAATGGTTTGAGGAGCTCCAAGCCAATGAAGATGACGTGCTGCAAGTGCAGCAGTCATGCAATGCTGGGTCAGCTCATGGGCTACACTGGTTGGAAAGAGGAACCCATAAGAGAGCCTTGGACCTTCAAATGAGGGCAAATCTCTCAGCCAAGGCGGGTTGATGTTTGTCACAGCAAAGACAAAAAGCAGTGTTTCTGAGGACTATTAGCAGAGTTAATTTGACCCCTTCCTTTGTGAAAAAGCATGTTACTGTAAACATTAAGAGCATCGGCTACTGTATTTTCTTTGTTCAGCAGTTGGGGATCAAAACACACTCTTACCATGTAAATGAAGGGTGAAATAACAGACCCTTTTACACTCTTTTTTGAGCAGACAGGATTACAGAACAGACTGTGCTGTGAAACAAAGAATAGCTCCACAGGAGCCATGACTCTTTCTATGAATCATTCTGTCCCCCCTCTCCCTTTCCATATATCTGTTTTTTTCTGTAATTTTTCTTTAGGGTAAATATCTTCTAGAAGTAAATGCCATGCTAACTGAATGGCTAGACTTAAAAATGGCTAAAGTTGGCCATTTAGTAGCTACAATTTTATTTAATAAGTAGTGACTGAAAACAGTTATTTGCCTTCCTACTTGGTGACAGAAAATATCCTTTAACCATAAGCATATGTATTGTTATTATAAATTATAAACATATCCTTCCCCTAAAGTGGCAAATAGAAATAAAAGTCATAATACACCTCCAATATCAGGAGAGAAATTAGAGTGGAGACCCTGTAGAGATGGGGTATATGTTTTTCTGCATAATGTTAAGTCAACAACAGCTTTGTGTGAGGAGAAATTACATATGGAGCCATGGTGAAATTTACAGGAACTGTTGTGGAGAACCAGAAATGCATAACAGAACAAATAAAAGATTTGAGGTTTAAAGGTTACACCAGATTTAGGAATTAAAGGAAACAAGCCAATGCAGATAATTCATGCTGATACTGGTGGAGAAGGGATTACAGGTGTATCTAAGGACTGCTTGGTGGGCATTAATGGACATGGTTTCTCTCTAACTTTCATGGGGCTGTTTGTCAAATACTCCCTGACACTCTTTGAAGTGGATGCTTCTTACTGTCCTTCTGAGGTACTCAGTTCACATTCCCAAGGGCCAGTTTTGCTTCTTGGAGCAAAGCAGGAGCAGTTATGAGTCTGCCCTGATTGGAATAGCTTTTTTGGTCTTAGTCTAACATCCAGTGGTTTACAAAATCTTCTTTTTCCGGACCTTCTCTCCTGGGAACAGGGACAAAGAAGTCAAATGGGACAGAAAAATAACTTTAAGAAAGAAAAATGCTATCTATCTGCTGTAGTCTGCTCTTTCTCTCCTGAAATTCTCAGTGGCTGGCCACAATCTGGCTCAAGGCACATTCACCTGCAGTAATGCTGATAGATATTATGGGTCACATATCACTTCGTAGTAATTTCCTGGACTCAGCAATTATTTCACTAATGTTTTTTTTTTCAACTCTTAAAAAATGCCTAAGTTAACAAATTTAAGTTTTCATGCATAAGAGTAGTGTAAGGAAGCTGTGGCACTTTTGTACAGGGATGATATTTTCCAAGCTCATTGCAGGATGAAAATCCTGCTATAAATATTGTTTCTGTGCTTGTGCTCATTAAAATATGAAAAGGTAACACTTGAATGCATAGATATATCTCAAGTATATTTTTGGGAATTGTTTTTTCAAATTATTCTTCCTGAGTTACTGAATGACAGAATTGTTTAGGTTGGAAGAGAAATTCAAGATCATCAAGTCCAACTGTTACCCTAGAACTGCCAAGTCCACAATTCAGCTGCGTCCCCAAATGCCACATTTACACGTCTTTTCAATACCAGGGATGGGGACTCCACACGTCCCTGAGCAGCCTGTTCCTGTGGTTGACAACCCTTTCCATGAAGATATTTTTCCTTATCCATCTGAAACCCTGGCCCTTTCCTCTTGTCCTATTGCTTGTTTCTTGGGAGAAGAGACCAACACCCAGCTCACTACTGCTTCCTTTCAGGTACTTGGAGAGAGGGGTAAGGTCACCCCTGAGCCTCCTTTTCTCCAGGCTAAACAAGCCCAGCTCCCTCAGCTGCTGCTCACAGCATTTGTGCTCCAGCCCCTCCACCATCTCCGTTGCCCTTCTCTGGACACACTGCAGCACCTCAAGGTCTTTGAGGTGCTGTTGACTTACAGATCAGCAATAAATACAGGCAGATTCTTAAGAATATGGTAAATGAGAAAGGAAACCGGGAAAGAAGGAAGGAGAGGAGAGGTGAGGAGAAGAAAAGGAAATGGAGAAGGAAAAGAGATCTAACACACTGATCAGCGAATGTAAGCCTTAAAAAACCTGAGGACTGGTCACAGGAAAAACACAAAGCAGGTACAGCTTTATGTAGGAGATACAGTCGCAAACAAGACACTCAACTCATCAAAAGACATTTCTACATTTCTACGTGCTTACATTTCTGAAGTACCATCTCCAGAAGAAAGCAAGGTTTTCTTTTTAGTAAGTACACAGCACATCAAGGCTGAACAATTTGTTAATGTGAACGTTTGAGAGAAGAGCGATTACAGCAATGAAGGTTCTGACACATCTATTGAAGTAGTTGGGTTGGACTAGAAGAATTTCGTAAAATGCACGTGCCCAACTTTGTAGACAAAATTCATATGGTCTGGGGGAGTGTGTGGCTTTGTGATCACATAAGCAAGGATTGCAAGGGTGGGAGCACACCGGGGTTAGTGTGAGTTTTGTTGCTGGTTTTGTGAATGCAGCTTTAACTGCACACACAGCCCCGGAAGCCTGTGTTCCTGGGGAGACTGGGGACACAGGTTTCACTGTTATGTACGTTTTAACAGTTCTGCAAAGAAAATCTAGTGAGGGTTTTTGGACAGGAAAATTGCAGGATTTCGCTGGAATGTGAGGAATCTTTGGGTCCCTAGTTAATTATGATTTGCTTTGTTACAGTAACAGAAATAGTATTAGAGAAAAGGAGACGGTTCCGGTCTTGAAGAGTATGTACTGCTATTATTGTTTTATTTGTAGTCTTTCTCCTGAAACTTAGCTGCTGTTTACAAAGTATCCACAGTAAATCCAAACAGTGGGATGGAGACTGAGATTGACTAGGTGAAACCTGCCCTAAGTGTGCACCCAAGAGATCAACTGAAATCAATTTGTCCTGCAGAGATAGGTGGTTATACATCAAAGCTGAGAAAAATCCTACTGGAAGCCACGGGAACACTTTTGAGCGTGAAAACTGTGGGTTGCCTACAGAATATGCCCTTATTACTGAAGAGTGTGTGCATGTGTGTGCTTGCCTGAGTCATGGAGAGACAGAGAGTGGAGGAGAGAGAACAAGAGAAAGGGGGAAAGAAAAAAAGGAGGAAAAAAGAAATCACTAAAGACATGCAGATGCAAAAGCACAGTGGCTGTATAAAATTATTTTGAGCTTTTCATACAACTTACATAATTCTCAAGTAGAAGAAAATAAGCTGTAATTTATGCAGTTCTCCCTAGCAAGTAAAAAAAAAAAGTTATTTTTACAACTCCCTACACTATATTGATTTTATTTTTAGCACACTTTCTAAAACAAGTGGAGAATTCAATCCTACTCTCTGAGGCATGTCAATTTTTGCCCACATAGTAGACGGAAAGATTGAACCCTAAGGGCAGATCATGACATTCTGCTGTGATAAAAGGTGTTTCTGTTTGCTTTAACTCTCATGAATAGTGGCAAATGCCACCTGTGACACATTGGTATAAGTACAACTATCTCTATTGCATCCAGTGATTGCAATACATTGGAAATTGTTTTTGAAAGTTACCTGACTCTCTCTACTCAGATAAATGAATTTTCTCTAAGTGTTTGAATACAAGAGAAGGTAGTCAAGTTATAGACACAAACAGATTTCATCTGCTAGGGCTTTTTTCAGAACGCAATACCAATTAACAAAAAAATAATACATATCAAGAGAAACAGTCTATGATCTGCTTTGGAATACATTTCTTTCTAACCCTGTTCAGAAAAAGCCTTGAGTTTTTGTTTAGATCCTCCTTCACCATGCCTGTAGGCATTTCCTAATTTGTGCTATGGTAAACAGTTGTTCTTCCAATCACTGCTCTCCATGTTTTTGTGCATTTAAGGACAAGTGTATATCAATAATCAAGACCTAGCCAGAAAAGTGTCCTTTAGTCTACTCTTCTCATTGCCTCCCACACATCAGCATCTTCTTGTACTGTCAAATGAAGTTGTTTACGCTATTACTTAAGTTGCTGTGGCTATGAAGGCAGAACCAGAAACTGCCAGAACCGTCTAAATGAAGCTATAGCTCAATAAACCTGAATATGTCCTATTACATTATCTTTCCAGAGATACGGATTACAAGACTGTTACCCTGCCAGTGGCATATTTGTTTTTGCATGGTGTGAAGGTCCAGAGAGGGCAGCAGGACAGCAGATTTCCTTCCCATGACAACTTGAGCAACATTTCTAACTGTCTCCTCATCTTCCAGATGCTTCCTGCTTCAGACAGCTCTTCACAGCCTTGGACCTCCCAAGGAAGTCTGCATATTTACTTTTTATTGACTTTGGTTGCTACCATGGCTATAATTTATTAGACAGCTTTTTGGATGGGGAACCAGCTGTCTCACTTGTCTGGCCGAGGTTCTGGTCTCCATGCCTGCTGATCCTCAACATGGTGCCAGCCCATGTGTAGTGGTTTCACATTCACTGAATTTGTTTTGTTAAAAGTAGTGTAGTGGTCTATCTTTCTACTATGGAATAGGATTAGAAAAAAAGGCAAAACAGGCTTAACTTAAAGATAGAAACAGTTAAATTTATTAACACACACTAAAGGGCAAACAAAAAAACACCCATGAAACCTTTTTTAAAAGCCTCCCCCTCACCCCAACAGTTTACTTTTCCACCAAACAATTTAAAGAGACAGAAAATCAGAACTCTATGTCAGTACCACTTATAAAGTAGTCTTTCATTCAGTCTTTGAGAGAGACAAGTCCCTCCTGGTTTTGTTCTGGTAACTTTACACAAGAGACACAATTTGCTTGTGGCTTCCAGCTCCCATCAAAGCAGCCCGCCTGGGAACCTGCATCTGTGAGCTTCCCAAAACGTAGCCTTTCCCATGACTACATATGGGCCATGGACTTACACATGGGGTTTCGCCTTTTAAAGATGCACAGCTCCACAACAAAGGATTTCTCATTCTTCACTGGTGACAAGGCTTCAAACATGTCATAGGATCACTAGATTACAGTTTCTAATTCAATATCTACTCAGTAAAATCAGACACCTTTGCTTGAATCCACAGAATCATCTCCCCATTCTTAGTCCACAATTTAAAGGAATTATTACAGTCCATTACCATAAATTAGGGAGTTTTACAGCCTAGAACTAAGGCAACTTGTTGTCTTCTCCACTTAAGAAGTCACTCTTCCTTTACTGACTTTGATATCTTCATATTATCCCTTTGCATACCTCCAATTTGTCCTTTCCTCTCTCTTTGAGAAGGGTTAGTTTAAAAAAGTCTCAGTCTGTGTTAGGAAAGAGTTAATATTCTCCTGCCTGGGCCGCAGACGGCCACATGGTCTCAGCTGTGGTATCTATGAAAGCCTCAAATCCTCGAGGTGTAGAAAAGCTCAGAAAGGGCGGCCCAGGTCTTCTCTTCCCCTCCACCCCTCGGTCTTATGGGGTGGGTTTGGCCCAGCCTGGGCTCGGTGCTGCTCTCCAGGGACCTGGGGGCTGGAGGGGAATCATCTCCCTTGGCCCGGCCGGTGGCGTGGGGCAGGCTGTAGGATGGGCTGGATGTCAGCAGCCGTGGCTCCCCCTTCTCTGCCGGCATCTGCTGGGCTCAGGGCCCGGCTCAGCTCCGGCCAGGGCCAGCCCCAGCATGGCCACCCCAGCCCGGCCCCGGGGGTGGTGGGGCCTAAGCCGGGCCCCACTGCTCTCCCCCGCCTCTCGATGTTACCTCATGGCAGGCCCGCAGCTAAAGAGGCCTTTCCCAAAATCCCACCTGTATTTAAGCCGTGTGTCCCAGAGGTGTTCACTTGTATCGAATTGGCCAACCTGGCTGTCAGTTTTAAGGCAGATGACTAACTGGTTTTTACTATTCATGCCAAACCGATACACCATATATTGAGAATTACATGGCAGGAACAAATTCTCTTCTTCTCTAGCCATGTTGGCTGCCCAGGTCCTTGTATGCCATAAGAATGAAGAACTGTCTGGTTCCAGCTCCAAAAATCCTTTGTGCTCCCTCCTCTGTGCTGCAGCCCACACCGGCCTAGTTTTCAATCATGCTGGAAAATGGATATAAGCAGCTAAAATTTCCTTCCAGTGCAAGCTAATATGCCCTTTCTAATATTAATATCTAGAGAATCCCCAGATGTTTAGCAATTTGATAAATCCAGGTAAGTATTAAAAAATAGCAAGATTGACAGGCCCTCTAATAATTATGATGAAAAATAAGTGAAACCGTCTGTTAAAATTTTGCCAAGAAACTATTTTTGTTCTCAGGCAACATTTTGTTACTCTGCTTGCACGCTTGCATGTGTGTTTCCTTCCAAGCTGGCTATATAGTTTTACAGATATAAAAATACATATGCATGTAAGCATTATCTATATACCTCTTGTTTCCCAAACCTGAAGAATTTATGTAATTATACATATAATGTATTTTATCCAAATACACAAAGAATATTTTTTTCTAAATGCCACTTAATATCTAGATTTAACTTAAACCTCTACTTAGTCTATCTTCTTTAATAGGATACTAAAAAGGAATTTTATGACAACATTATCAGTAGCATTTTGCTCATAATTAGAATAACAATAATAAAACGGAGATATTTCTTCAGTAATAATGGTGTTATTAATGAGATTTTTATGAAAGACAGACTTCTTTAGTATAATTATGAAAATTGATCTTTTTCATTTTACTTATTCACTGAAATCAGATAAGTGGCTTAACTACATGTATTATTTCTAATAAATATTCAAAAGAATGCATTTAAACAAGGCACCTCATTCTATTCTTGCTCATATTCCTTGCATTTAAATAAAAGTGTAATTGCTCTGCTTTTTTAAACTGCTAGTTTGGATTAGCTGTCTAACCTGTACAGTGTAGCTGTTTTCTGTTTGCATTTTTAATAGCTTTATTACCATTTGGTGAAGCCTTAATTTCTCACTCCCTTGAAGAGTCCTGCCTTTAAGTCAGCTCTACAATTTAACCAACAATAATCTGTCAAGATAAGATAAAGACCTGCACCAGATGAAATGCAGTATTTTTGTGTATCATTCTGTCATTGTTAAAGGAAAGATCTGAGTATGTCAAAATGTAACACCTGAAAGTTTAATAAACTTTGTAGCATAATTTTACAGTTCACATTTTAAAATAAATTGTTTTAGAATACATTAGCTTGTTCACTAGTGAAATCAGTTAAATATCTATATAAATATGTTTGGGTGAAGGGAGCTAGCAGTTTCTCAACAAGGATTAAAGTTCTTTCAGTTTTCAAGCCTCAGATTAAGTCACTTCTGAAAATCCTTGCTTCAATTCAGTTCTATTAACTCTGCAGCTTCCCTGTAGTTCCTTCATAATATTTGGCCTTAACATCACTGCAGAGGTTCATTCAATATTACAAACATTCTTTTTTTCAGAGTTGCTAATACTGAGGCAATTGAAGTGAAGCATACTTAAGTCCTCACTTTCAGGACTTGTGCTGGTCTTCAAGTATTCCTGTTTCTTTTAAAATTTCTCCTTCATTTACTCATGCAAGTAATTTTTTTAATATACGAAGATGAGGTCCTAAATCCATGCTAGTATTAAACAGTAACTGAATTATGCCAGGTATGTATGACCTAATATGCTTATAGGACAGAAGAGTGAAGAATGAGTTTCTCAGTTCTACCTTAGCCAAACTTGCTGTTCCATGTGCAAGTGGACATGAATGCATTTCATCTTACCAAGCATAGGCAGTGCAAATGGCAGAAACATGGGGTCTGTGAGCTACTCCTGAGTCCATGAGGTTAGATACGGGATCAGGTGCATGGCTGGGGAGGGAAAATTAGCACTGTGTGTGAAACATTTTGGGCACCCCTCTGTTCTATGGACAGTTTAGAATGTGCTGTGATTTTTCCCTGCTCAACCCTAAAAGAGACATTCCCCAGAAAAGGGGCTGTTCTGTGTTGCTCACATGAGAAGGGCCCATACAGTGTGGCTTTCCCAGGAAGCCCTAGGATTTTACACACAATATTTTCAATATATTTCTATTTTTAGTAACTGAACTCTTATGAATTTAGTAATTGAACTCTTTTCCTTTTTCTTTTTCCCTTAAATGAAATCTGCAATAAACTAAAAAGCCAGTACTAGTATTTGTTTGCAGGCATTGAGCTCAGCTCACTTTTTGGCCTCAAGCTGTAGTGTCTTACCACAATGACCAGTCCTCCCCTCTGAGGTTGGGTTAAACTCTCCCAGGGCAGCTTTGCTAAAACATAGACTTCCATAAAAGGGTTCCATTTTGATGAATCGTAATTTTGAAGTGAAGAATATCTGATTTGATGCCAAATTCACCAGTCTCTTTAACCACAGTGTTCCATCTTCCTGAGCTACTGCTTGGAGGGCTCTGATGGTTTGGCACCATAAATCCTGTATTAATTGCAAATACCATAGTACAGTGTATTTTCATTTCTCACAGACAGTGATTTAGGTACTGCAAGGCATCATTGAATACACTTTGATTTATGAGAAACAGGCCTGAGATGGCAAAGGTTGTTCATAATTTAGCTCTGCTTTGACATAAACTTGGTGATTCTGAGGGCCTTTGTTATTAGCTATGAAACAAAGAATCTGATTTTCTGAACAAACAGGGAAGATAGTTCTGCAATAAAAACATCTACTGTGTGATTAATGAAACACACTGCTGCCAGAAATTCTGTTCAGTTTTAAGGTTAAAGCCATGGGACTGTCCTGTATTACTCACATGAAAAAGGCCCATTCAAAGTGGTCTTTCCAGAAAAATCACTGAGATAAAAAACTCACATTTAAGAAATAGGAGCCTTGAAAATTAGGCTCAGACATATTTTGTTAAGATCTTAAAAGTATTTATGCCTTAAGAAGTACTTACCAGTGGTTGCTAATTCAGGGCAACCATGGACGGTAGCTCAGTGATAGTCATTATCCTTATTCAACAAACAATAATACTTTTTCTGCCTGCAAATTTGGGAGTTGAAAATGGGAATAAAGGCAGCTCACGAACAATGTCAGAACTCAATAGCCTATAAAAAATCATGGGAGAGCTTGCAGTGGGCACAAATCTTAACATATGCTGAGTGTCTGTCTGGAACACACTTGGTCCAAGCACAATCTCCATTGAACAAAGCATGTAATCATATTCCTAAGTCTATACTTGTGCTTAGGGCCTGATCTGTGTCTGAAGGACTTTTTGGAACTGCAAACTGACATTCCTGTGCTCTGATTCCATCTGGGAGACACAGTTTTAGAGCAGGGGAAAGGGTTCTTTGGCAACTCAGTTCGATCAGCTCGGAAGACTGCAAAACGTATGGGGCAAAAGAACTTTTCTGCCAGCATCAGGGGCCAGGAGATCAGCACCTCTTGCATGGAGGCTTGAAGCTGTGTAAGATGTCCCCTCTTACTGCCATGCTAAGTGACAGCAGTACTGTGCCGAGGTGCTGATCCCTGACCATGGTGGGAGGATACTGCACCAGCAGCTCTGGCTGTGTGAACAATCCCGTAAAGCACTTTGGCAGAAAGCAGCCAGGTTAATGCCAGCTGCCCAGCTCATCCAGGCTAACCCAGGCAGCTTTGCCCATGCAACAGAAACAACAGTGACCTCCAGGAACAGGTTGGTGACATCCTCCTCTGACACAGCTCTTTCCACAGTAATGACTTTTAACCTAATTATCTTTTCACAGCCTGAAGTGTGTCACAGATGCAACTTCCTACTTACCACTAGGAGCCCAAGCCTACATTGACCTGGGAAAGCATTTATATGAGCATACACTGAGACAGAAGGAAGGGCAGGCAGAGCCTCTCTCTGAGCAGAAGAAATGATACAACTGACAGAGCTGAAGCCAACTGGACTCCAAATACACCTAAAGGCCTTACCGAACTACAGCCTTACAGCTACCATCTCAAATTGGTCTCAAAACAAGATCTCATATCCTGTGTTTGTGACAACCCTCCACAACAAAACAACTTGAGTTTAGGACTAGTCCATGCTGGATGTTCCTTTGAGGTTAACATAATGGACTCTGAGTTTCTGTCTCTCATGTAGTTTTTTATTTTTTAAGAAGTAGGAGCACTACACCACGTGTGTGATGTGAGACTCTGTCAATGAAAGGCATAAAAAATTATTCCAGCAAAAGGCTCTGACTGGAATAACAACGGAGAAGCTGAGGGGCTCGTGGTTCTATAACAAGTTCATTCAGAAAATCACAAGGCAATGTGACAGCTGGAGTGAGGAAAGACTTGTGGCAATATTTTTTTAAGAATTGCATGATGAAAAAATAATAATAAACATGAACAATATTTTTTGGCTGTTTTATTTTTTCTTTTTTCTTTCCCATGACATAAACAATGGTACTCTGGTCATAAGCCAAAACCTGACAAAGGTCCAAGGTTGAAAAGGGTTTCTTTGAGCCTGTCTTCCTCGTATAATTATTGTAGGTTCAGAGGAACCAGATCTCGAGTGTTGTAAAACTCAACACAATGAACTTGACAGACAGCCAGATTTCTGTTTTCAGCCAGTTTAGGGTTACTATAATCTCATTATTATGCTTGAAAGACGACAAGTAATAGAATCTCAGGTAGCTGTTCTGTCTTTACTCAGCCGCATCTTCTCTTTTATGCCAATTTCCCTTGATTACCTGAACTAGTGAGGCTCGGTTTTCAGCCACTTATCTTCCAGCAATAATCATCTGATCAGCCTTACAAGGTTCTCACTGCACTCAATGGTTTTAATGGGTCAAGCGTTAAATTAACCCTTTAACCATACCCCAGGAGAATACAAAACTTATTAAAAAACAATTTACTATTCAGTCATTGTTAACTTTGCAGTGAGAAGGAGTTCTTTAGACAGATTTGCTTGTTGTTCCATCCACTCACATCTTGTTTTGCTGTACCTTTACCCTTACTAACACATGAAAATTTTTTAAAGCTTCTTAAGGAAACATTCTTCTGGTTCCTTACTTCCAAGGAAATATAAAATGAAGCCATAGAAAAGCCATGTGTATCTTATGTTCTCTTTTAAGGCAACTTCTCACAAAGGTTAAGTTAATTTTTCCATGTATGGAAAAATGTCCGCGAAAACATGATTCATGTCAGTAAATGTTGCACCTTGGACAGAATTGTAAAGGTGGTGGAACTCTTATGGACCTATCTCTATGATGGGAAGGGTTTGTAGCTCTGGAATGGAAGAGTACTTGTACCAGCTACATCAGGGAAACAGCCAAGCAGGAGGTCGTTTACTCATCTAGCTCTGTGTTGGTGGGTAGGGCAGTCACAGCTGTAATGCCACTCCCAGCTTCCTCATAAAACTCTGGACTCTCCTCTGGGAGGAGGCTGGAGGCAGGGGCCTGACAATGTTCTCTGGCTTTGTACTTCCCAAGGATAATGCACAGACAACAGAAATAATATCTTCTGCCTTAACTCACCCTAAAGTTGGGAAACCAAGGAATGTGTGAGAGGATGTGGCTCTGAAGAAGTAGCCTTTCCAAAACTGCTCCTCAGAGTAGGTCTGCAGGTCAAGGAATAACACTGTCAGGAGGGGCTTGAACAAGAGGTAAAGGGCATCAATGGCTTTATTAGACCTTAGTTCTCTTGCAGAACCAGGGATCCCCGCACATAAGAACAGCTTTAGCAGAGCAGGCTATCCAGTCTACAGAAGGGCAAACTCTCCCTTTCAGCAAAGATCCAACAGCAAAAAAAGAGATAAGAATAGAAATATTTAATGTAAACTAAGGTGAGAAAGAGCCTCAATTTACTAGTTGTTATGAATTAAGGATGTCATACATCCCAGTGCTACTTCTTACAACAGGAGATGCCCAGGGTGTAGATACATCTTTGCCATCTTCAAGCAATTCTTAGTCACACAAAATTCTCTTCGCTGTTCACAGAGGTATTTCCAGGAAATGACTTGAATGAAAGATGGAATTTTTTACAGAGACATCTCATACAACACTTTCATCACCTTTAGTTTGTACAATCCAATCTGATCTTTGATGACAACTGGAACTGCTTAAGGGGCTTTACTAGCTCAGGTTAGTAGTCATCAAAAGAATATTAGGACTATAAAATCTGTTGTACAAGTTAGTCATTACATGTCTGTATAAAAATAATGAGGTGATTTCAGTATGTTTATAATATACTGGCCTTTTACAGTGGATGAGTGGAAAGAAAGAAGACATGGTGCGTAAACATCAGATAATGTGATGACTTTGGTTACATCCACTTTCAAGAGGAGTCTAAAATGATCCTCCAGACCCTCACACAGAAGAGGAATGGGCCAGCAATGAGGACATTGAGCACAGTCATCCTGCTGGGCAGGGCACTGCCACGAGAAACACTAGAAAGAGAAACACATCTTGGGGCTCAGTCCTCTGCAGAACTTCAGGATCTTACTGAGGTCTGCAGTGAAGGTGACTTGTCTTCGAAGACCTCCCATGGTGTGGCATGTTTCTTATGAAAGGGTTATTCTAGTCTACTCTTCACTACTTCTTTTCAAAACACAGACATTAATAAAAACACAGTGGTGACTTTTCCACATCATTCCTACTGGGTAGCATCTTCCCCCAGGAGAACAAGTGTCAGGGTTCCATGACTCCTTTAGCCTGCAAATGTTTAGTCTCAGATCTCCTTTCTACAGATTTTTGAATCACTAGTCCACAAACAAATATTCTTCAAGCAGAAAAAGTTCTGTAAAGAGATATTTTCCCCCAGTAATTACTAAAAGAACATGTATGTCTGGTACTTTACACGAGTGGTGTTTGGCAGTTGCATTTCAGTCACTTTCTGTGCAATCTCTACTGAGAAGTGCTCAAGACTAACCAATATTGTATATATATCAAAGATGAGATTTCCCTGGAGAAAAACAGCAACAGACATATAAAATCAGATTTAAAAAAAAAAAAAAAAGAAGACACAATGGAAAATTTCCACAAATGAAAGTTAAAAGACAAGGCAAGATTCACATTGCAAACACAGGCACACAATGCCACTTGAAGGCATTTTCCCTAGTCTTTGATCAACTACTTTAGATGCCAGCATCAGATGTTGGCAGACATGATAGAAAGCCTCCGAGCTACCTATGGAGGAGCAGACAGAGGCAACTAAATAGGTACCCTACATGTGTAAAATAACTCAAAACATTTCTGTATGGGCAACCGAGTCCCATACCTTGATTGTTTTGCCTTTGATGCCGGAGATGTATTTTTAAAAAAAATATTAAATGAATAGCTTTTTGTTTTCTCATCAGCTTCCATTTGAGAAATAAACCAAACTTTTTCCTCTTCATCATCCTCTACAATCAGTTGTATTTCTGCAGATCCTACAAAAAAAAAAAATGAACATGTTCCTGTAAGAAAAACAGGGAGTAGATGTTTTTGTGGAGTCCACATCTGTATATGAATGAAAAGGAAAAGAGTAACATGAAATTCAAACTAGCCCTGGAGACAAATAGAATCTGTTTCAATTTGAAAGGAAAACCAGATAATTTCCATTTATGAAAATGGACATATGAATTATTAATAAAGGGAAAAGGCAGATTTGGTATGAAAGAAAGCAAAAGAGAAAAATGCTGCAGTTTACAGACCTTTATCAATGAATTTTTAGTCCTGGGGAAGATGTAGTGGGACCAGCCCTGGGCAGAAAGACTTGGGGGTGTTTGTGGAAGAGAAGTGCTATATGACTTGGCAGTGCATGCTCACAACTCAAAATCCAACTGCATCCTGGGCTGTGAAGAGGTGTGGACAGTAGGGAAAGGGGGGGATTCTGCCCCCCTGCTCAGCTCCAGTGAGACCCCACCTGGAGTGATGTACCCAGCTCTGAAGCCACTAACACAAGATCTTAACTTGTTGGAATGAATCCAGATGAGGCCACTAAGATGATCAAAGACAATGCTGAGAGACTTAGGATTGTTCAGCCTGGAGAAGAGAAGGCCCCAGAGACAGGTTGTATCAGCCTCCATTCAGTAAAGCCCTAAAGAGAGCTTACAATAAGAGACTTTTTACTAGGGCATGTAGAGATAGGACAAGGGGAAATGACTTTAAACTGAAGGAGGATAGGTTTAGATTATTAAGAAATTTTTCACAATGGGGATGGTGAGACACCAGGTTGTCCAGAGTAGTTGTGGATGCCCCATCCCTTCAAGGCCAGGTTGGATGAGGCTCCAGGAAACCTGGTCTAGTGGAATATTCCTGTCCACAGCAGGGAGGTTGGAACTAGACAATGTTTAAGGTCCCTTACAATCCAAACCATTCTATGATTCTGTGTTTCTGAACAGCCATACTTCAATATAATGTGGTGATAAACAAAAATCGTGTTTATGTAACTTCTCCTCAATGGGCCAATGCTTTTCCAAGCTTTCCGGAATATTCTTGGGAGCATCTTATCCAATATGTATGCCCTCTATTCATCTGACCTAAAGACTCCCTTTGTAGACGATGGGAAAAGACACATCTAGGGACTATTTTCTCTGAACAATTTTAAACACATATCTTGAAGATGTACTTTTGAGATAACCTTGGCCATGAACATTGTGGAAAAGGGAGAAAGTCACAAAATATTTGTAGGTCCTTGGTCATGTTAAACTACATAATTAGCAACATGTCAACTCCATTCACATCATCCTTTCAGTCATAGAATCAAAGAACAGTCTAGGTTGGAAGGGACCTCCACAGTCCAATCTCTTGCAATGAACATCTCAATCAGGTTGCTCAGAGCCCCATCCAACCTAACCTTGGATGTTTCCAGGGATAGCACATCCACTGTCTCTTTGGGCAACCTCTGTCCATGTTTTTCATCCTCAATGTCAGAGTCTGTTTTTAAGTAAAATTTCTAAGCAGACTTAATGGCCTCTTGAAAGACCATTGAGTCCATTCAGTTCCCCAAAAGGCACAAAGTGCTTGAAACTTACAAAATACAAGATTCTTCTCCAAAATATACCACAGTATAGCTCTGCACCAACTTGAGGTTAAAGGCCAGCATTTTATTTCCTTTAGCTCAAACGAAGTTCCCTGTAATTTAAGGGAAATGGCTTGTAGTTAAAGGATAAAAAAAAAAAAGGCAGTAAACAGTACTCAAAAACTACACTAGCAAGTGCTCCTGAAGAAGCAGTAATTTTCTAGTATACAGAGTGGCTACATTATAATACCTAACATGGAATCAGTGCAAATCTTAGCAATTTTAAAGTGTTATCAAAATAAAAATACATTACAGTAGACAGTCTACAACTTGGGCACTGCATTTCTGCTTTTTAAAACTAATTGTCTGCATTATGCACACATGGAACTTTACCAAACTGAAAAGGTCTTCCATAAGTCAACAGTGTTTTTTATGTCAAATGAGGTACAAGCACTTACCTACATATATATATTTTAATTCACCTTGAAAAGCAAAAATGGATTAAAGGAAGGGTTTTTTTCAATTTTATTAAATCTTTCCATACTTTAGACAAAGCTTTTAGGGATGAATAACCTGAAAATAAACAAAACATAGACAAATAATTTTTATGAGTGAGGCTGTGATGACAAATTCCATTCTAATTACTGGGCTCCCACAGAGTTCAAGTCTTCAAAAAATAGCATGAATTTGTGAGTGAGAAGGCAGGTTTTAATCTGTTGTGTCAAGTATGGTATAAACAGGCAAAACCAAGGAGTGAAACCTGGCCCTACTGAAGTTAGAGTGTTATTCCCAAAGCATAACTTCTCATATCAAATGTAAACTCTCTAAATGTTGGCTTTCCAGACTAAACTACTTGGTCAAGGTGTTTTATAACAAAAGGACCTTGAAGGACAATTAGTCTTTCCTAGACTGGTGTCTGAATTAGATAGCTGTTTCTCTCCATTGGTGCTAGCAGAGACATAGACATCTGGCTTAGGTTGTCCGTCTAGATAGCTGAAGACAGATGAGACAAAGCCTGCTGCTCATAAGGGTACCATTTGCTACTAAGGTAATGTGGGTAGACAACAATTTCAAAAGCTTGCAGTGGAAGTTGGTCCCTCTTTGGATGGTGTTGTATTCTTTCTATGTGTTTGGCAGTTTATTACAAACTTTAATGAATCAAAGAAAACTCTACACAACGTTCCCATGTTCTGCCAGACACAAATAGCCAATGACTCTCCTCACAGAGAAGTGGCAGTGGAGAAAATATGCTGTTCCTTAGTAAAACCCTACCAGACAGTGAACTCAGGAGATGGGTCATTGTTGTGGGTCATAAGGATGCCTGCTCCACTCTTGCTTGTCCTGCTGACCTCCTGTGTGGCCTTGGGCAAACTGCTCCACCATCTGTTTCTCCACCCTCCTTTGTGCAGAGGATGGCTACAGGCCACTTTGCAGTCAGATGGGAACCAGCTGTCTCCATGCCCTGACCCAAAATGGCATGACCAAGATTATGTGGTGCCAAGTCTGAGGTAATATACCTAGGACCTTAGAAACAATCTCCAGCTCCAGCTTTGTGCTTTGTTAGACACCGTGAAACCACTTCTGCTCAGCTCGTGGCATTCACAGTGACATATCCAGGTAGACATATCCATAGACTGAAAGCACCTGCTCGCTTGTGTCTCTTCTGCTGTGAGTGTAGAACAGGCAGAACAAAGGGAGCGGTAAACTCTGCTCTGGAGATTCATAGCCCTGACTGCATGTGTATCTGTTGGTCTGGCCAGCCACCCAGTTCATGCACCCAGGGGGTAAAAAGGTGGGATGGTGGCATTTCTAATTAATGCTTCTCTTCCACAGAGAACAAAATAAGGTTTTAAGAAATTACAGAGATCAAATTTAAAGTAATATGAATGGAACTGCTGTGTATGTGTATACCTGTGTATGTATCTGTGCATTTACACAATGTATTTAATCCCGTTTCCTGAAGTGATAAAACAGAAAATTTTCTTGCCCTGTCTTTCCCTTTACCACTGCTTTCACTTATAGATTTTGATTCATTCAAGGAATACAAACCTTTTGTCTTTGAAATTAGTGAGTTACTTACTTATTACACAGAATGAAAAGGTTACAGAGACACTGGAGTCTGAAGCACTGCTACGAACAGATAATATAGAGGAATCCTGTGCTTCTCAGCTATTTATTCAACGAGCTGGAAATGTTCTTAGAAATAAAGAATGAGCTAAAATCCACTAATCATGGAAGAGTAGCCAACCAGTACACTGCAATGGCTGTGCACTCTCACACCACACTCCAGGCCTGCAGTCTTTCAACATGTTTTCAAACACTTAGAAGAGTGTGAATTCTGCTGGGGAAGATTCACAGGCATTGCATAAACTGGTCCTTAAACCTTAACAAAACTTTCTTTGGGGTAGATGCTCTATACCTCTTTGTGGCAGAGCATGATGCATTACCCTGTTGCATTACCAAGCAGATGCCCTCACATGTGACCTCCCAGCAACAGGTTTCTCTTTGGGGCATGAGGGAGATTTTAGGTAGGAAAGCTAGTCCAGCTCTCTGAGCAGAGAAGAGCTCATTGGTCTTTTTTATCAGCCTGCCCTGATTCTGGTGGTTCACACAATTGGAGCATGGCTGATATAAAAGCCAAAGTGGGTTCCTCTTGTGTGTGGTATGCCAGAGTGGTTGTTGGTGTGGAAGGCTTAGAACAGAGATGAGAGTTTGTGGAGGAAAGGACAGGAATTTCTTCATCTTGAAATACAGGGTGAAGTTTTGAAAATTCATCCTTTGGGTCTGAAAAAAGATCTGTTCAGTTTTGACTCAACCCTGCTATTATGAATATTCATAATCTCCAAAATCATGCTTGTTTAATAACTGGGCTTGAATCTAGGGCCTGTAAAAGCAAGTACGTGCCACAGCTTGATCTGAGGCTCCATGCTGACAGATGTAACAAGTGCATGTAATTTATGTTGCTGTCATTGGTCTAAGTGCCAAACTCTAATGTTGCTCATTCATTGCCTTGAAAGTATCTGCAGAGGAAGTATGGAAAGTGAGGAATGAATCACTTTTTCCCACAATACCATTCCTATTGCACTTGTCCAAGATAATCCAGAAAATGTGTGGAATTTGGCTTCTTTTGCTTTCAAAGTCTCAGCCCTCTCTTTCTTCCTTCACAACAGACAGGCTATATCTATATCTCACCTCTGAGATCCAGGAATTTGTGTTGGATGAACCTTCAGTATTGCCAGCCAGATTCTTCCTTTGGAGAGTGAGATGTTTTCCTCCAGCATAGTGGAGAGCATCAGAGGGTATGTATGCAAATTTAGCAGAGCCACAGAATTTCTGAGGCTTTGAGCTGGGACCTCAGCAGTGCTAGGCCATTTCCAGGGAACTCCCACCACACATGCCATCATCTTCCCATGATACAAATAGCTAAATCCATCCTAGTTACATATGCACCCCGTGTATATCCATCCCAGAGGGTTTCTCTCCAGAACAGGGAAGCAGTGTCTCCTCCAACCCAAGAACCATAGAAAAAATAAGGAACAGCAGAACATCAGACCTGCTGTCATGTATCACACATCTCTGCATTTCATCCCATGAACTCAGCCAGCCACATCAGTCAGCAAGTGTTGACTATATGGCACAGATGGAAAAGAGACACCACAAGGCAAGTAAGGGAGGGAAACTGTAACTCTGTCTGCCCTGAGGTCTGGAGGAGTGGGAGAACACAGACAAGCAAGCTGTAATCCAGCTTCAAAAGGCAGCAGAGGCTCAGCAGCATGAATCCAGTGATACTGTGACATCACCACCACCACAAACTACAAGATTAAAGCTAAGTACATCAATATAAGAAGCCTGGGCATGATCCAGACATTCCTCTGGCATGAGCTCCACGCAAAGAAAACACACTTTGCAGAGATTAGGCTGAGTGCTTAGGGAAGTACTCCTCTTGCCTACTCCTCTGCATCACTTCTAGAGAGGGAGATGTGTTCCAGGAACACCTCAATGCTCCTAGGTAGTAAACAGGGCTACAACAAGATCCACACCATTTTGGAGCAGATCCTTCCTTCTTTCCAAGGGGCTGCAAGGGATTTGCAAAAGGAAAAAGCCCTGGGGACAGATCTCTTCTGATCAAAGTAGTTCTCTGATCAGCTGTGACCTGCCCATCAACTGGGCACCACCTCTTTACTCTCATCCATCTGACCAGAGATTGTTTTACCTTTACATGTCACTGATGGAGTGCTCTGCAGGACTTCATCCAGGAACCGTGGTGACACCTGAGGCTATCAAAAAGTTGAGGAGACAAATCATTCAGCTATTCAACTCTCCCACCGCAGGCAAGATTTGTCTTCCTTTGCAGCTGGTCTTGCAAATTCTAGTTGTTAGGAAATATAAGACATGAGCAAAGTCTGCTGAACTAAATGGTTTTGTCATTGCTCCCCTTCCTTAAACTTGATTTGCTGTGGTGACATAAACAGTTGCCCTCACTTAGATAAGCCAGCTCTAAAAGAAACCTAAAGTCTTGTAAGAGTCAAACTTACAAGCTACAACCATTCAACATAAAACTATGTGTGCCACTTTTGTAGGGGTGCTCACCCTTTCCCTGTCTGGAAAAGAAAGGCTTTGCAAATTTTACTCACCTACTCCTCCATTTCCTATCAAAACTTTATTCTGGTAAAAATGTGAGTTGTCAGCTATACAGGCTTATTCTTGAAAAAATTACTTTTCAGAAATCAAATTTCATACAAAAAACCCCACAACCCTAAACCAAAAAACCACCACCATCATCACCAAAAAAGAATATTATTGAGCCTTCCAACAGGGATTTGGGATACAGCTTTCAGAGAAAAATTTCCACACAGCATAAATTTATTTGGAAAATAAACCCATCTTTTTTTGAAATAGTTAATTACCTTGGTAGAGGAAACAAATGAAATAAAAGATTTATGGATCCCTCTTTCTCATGGGGAAGGAGAAAGTGATCTGTTTGCAGGAGTTATATTTTCAGGCACTTTGCTGAGACACCCCAACCCCCCTCGGTTGCTGACTGTAAAATAAGAAAACTATTACCCAGCTGGGGTAACAATAGGCTCCCACAGTCCTTTTCTGCTCAGCCCGCAGCTGCCAGTGAAAGTGGAAACTACAGCAGCAGGATAACATTCTTTTCTTACAGCCTGTTTCTATGGGCAAGGAGCCCTCCCACTGCTTCAATGTATTTTCTATGCAAAACTGTAGAAGAAGTGACATTTTAAAAGTTTTGACCTTTGTTTTTATTTTTCCCCCTCCCCCCATTTTCTTTTTTTTTTTTTTTTTTGCATGAAACAAGGCATAAATTTTTTAAGCCATCTGACAGGGTATGTGTTAGGAACAGCAATAGCCATTACTATAATAACAAAATGTTTCAAAATTTGAAAATTCTATATTGTGTGCAGCATACTGGTAACCTTTCTGGAGGAAAAAAAATTGTGATAAGAGATACAGAACTCTTCTGTTTATTGTCACAGGCAAGCAGATGATTGTGGCAGATCTCATACACCTTTGCAAAATAGTGTCATTGAATGCCACCTTTTCATTTACTAATTTCATATTTTAAGGCTAAAATTTCAAAGCATTTTGCAGGCAAATATATTTTCCCCATCCCACTTCAAGGAAAAAGAAATAGTCAATTTTATTAAAATTGCCTTTGAAAAAAGTGTTCACAAGAGAAAAACAGTGGACTGAATAATGCTAGTGAACAGTTGTAAATTAACTACTTATACATATATCCAAATTATATGGATCAAATGTGATAAAAAATTATTGTAGTTTCCAATTAGTTTACAAATATTAAAAAAAATAGCCCACTTGTTAAAACATAAAATAACACAAATACCAGGAAATTATAAAGGATGTAAAACATATTTTCCCAAACACAAAAATAAATTAAAACTGCTCAAGCGAGGTGGGGAGGGGGAAGGGATGCCCATGAGCCATTGAAGTGAGTGAAGAACGTATTCTAAAAACAAGCCTGGCAGGTTAATCCGTTTGAGAGTCTTCCACTTACCACCAATTCCCTTTGCTAGCTACCACTGCTGTTATCAGCTCACCCTAATGCTCACCAGGGACACTGGCCCTGCTGCTGGTCCAACTATGTTTCTTTCTCTCTGGGTCTGACCCCGCATTATTTTCATACCCAGCACTCTTCCCATCAGACGTTGAAACCGGTGGAAATTTGACCAGTGCAAATAATGACAAACATGCCTATGGGACAGCAGTGTTCTGAAATAATCATTTTTAAAAGCTGTTTTAAAAATCATTGAGATTTGGAGGAGAAAGGAGAAAAATCTCACATTTTAAACTGATGGCTCCACTGATGGATCAATAAAGAGCTATAAAGACTTCTTGGTAACCTGAGTCCTCCATCAGAACAAGATAAAATCACCTCTCACTCTACAACACACATAAACTGTAACTAAATCCATCATTAGCAAACTACATCATTCATCATTAGGCAAGGATCTACTATAAATTACAATGCGTCCATTAAAAGATTGGGAAACCCAACCAAAAAAAAAAAAAAAAAGTGCAAAAGCAAAGGGAAAAAAAGCTCTCCCAGGAGGGTCTGTGTCAAGACAGAAAATTCTTTCAAGGTTCCTTTATCTGTGCCTAAGACACTATAAACTCCTAGGACACCCTTTGAATTCCACATCCTATACGAGCCAGTTCCAGGTAAATAGGGCAAAGAGGGTCCTAATTTCTACCCAAAGTGTATGGCTTTTTGTTTCCCTGGGCAGAACATGCCCAGTAGATTTTCAAATCCGAAACTGCTCTTTCTGGTGTGTGAATCAACAGCTTAAAAAACAAATATTCAGAAACGTTTCCATGGCAAGCCTGCCAGCAGGGAGCCAGGGACCAGTGATAGTTCTAGGCAAGTCACCAGGGTACCTGCAACCTCGAGGGTTGGAGCACAGAGCTCTGGAGTAGCTCCCAGACCCTGCGCCCAAGGAAGGTGGCCTCCCTGCCTTGGTGGGGGCACAACCAAATCAAACCAAGTTATCATTTCAAAAGTGTGTCTCTCCTCATCTGCTGTATTAATAGTTCATTTGCATGTTTCCCGGGTTCCTTGGTGCAATATGTGGGTGCAGGCAGAGGAATTCTAAAGGATTTTTAGGTTGATAGTGCTTCCATTATTCAGGATAATGTGCTATCCAAGGCAGGCAGCTATTTGGGATAAATAGCCTGTCCCCATTTGTCCAAAATAGCCAAATGTCTGGCATGAGTCATGCCAAACAGGCAGCTGCTCGGCAGGAGTGTAGTACTGGCATACTAAAAAGCAGAAGTTATTGAAGGGGGCAGAGAGAACTAAAGGTAGCACCAGTGTATAGTGAAGAAGGTTTGTGGGATCGGTAATACACAGCTACCACACCCTCAAAAACCCTCAGATGACACCGTCATACATGGCAGTGTTTGTCTGCAGCTCGTGCACAGCCATTTCCAATACACCACTCATCTCCTTAACAATATAAACTGACAATGAACCAACACCTTAGAGGCCACTCTGTGGGACATGCTGGCAGGTATTAACTCTGGAGCACACATATTGCAAGTGTGATGTCAGGACAGGACAGTTCTGGGAAACAGTTCCTTCAGTAAGCGTGCTGCTCTGTGAATTGCATAGTACAGGACATTTCCTCAGATATCTGAGATGGATTCCTGATAAGCAGTGGCTTCCAGGAGGAGTAGCATGGATATCACAGGGAGGTACATCAATAAAGTCACAGATGAGTGAAAGTATCTCGGTCCTTAGCTGGCTCCCAGGTAAAGTCTTGTACATGCAGACTTGTGAGCATTGTACATAACCCTGCTGTGTGCACACAGCCTTCTGTCCTTTCCAGGCTGTGAAGTCCCTTCCTCCCTCAGCATTGCCTATGTACTGATAATTAATGCAGCAGATATTCCTGTCAAGTAGGTAATGAAATTAATTTCACAGAGAAAGAAACTGAAGCTGTAACATTTGTGGCATACCCAACATGGCAAAGAAATCACAGGACAAAGTCCTGAATGAAAACTGTTACTGAAAAAGTCTTCTATGACAAGAATATCCTTTGTCACAGTCACCATGATGCAAGCTCAGCAGGTGTCATTTCAAATTCAGAATCTTGGCCACGTACTTGTCTTTTAAAATAAGTGAAAACAGTCCCTGGCATGTAGTAAACTTCTCGCCAGACTTTGGAATTCTCTAGCTTACATTATCTTTAGCACATTTAAGTGCCAAAAAAAAAGAAACTGGGTAAATGTGTAGTTAGTCATGCTTGTAAAAATGTCAACGCTGTCAAAAATATTTGTGTGAAAATCATAAACAAAATCTGCTGCCATGAGAAGTTTTTTGGTTCTTAATTATGGGACAAAATGACTTATTTTTCATGAAGACTCAAAAAAAAGAGAGCTAACAATGTGATGGAAATATTGGCACAATCTTGACTCAGCTGCTTCCCTGGGGAAATAAAGTTGCTCCCAGAAAGAAGTGGATTATGATCTTCACAGAGTACCTTAAAAATCCAGCTGGTTGACAGACTTAGCTTAGCAGATTCCTAATAGGATGTTCAATCTTGCTCTTCTAAGCATGTTTGGAAGGTTTCAGGTGCTTAAAGGCAAGAAGAGGCCTGGTTAGCCGTCCTTTACATGGCATTTTTGAGTGGATTTCTAGAGCTGCAACTCTCAGATTTACATACTTGCTTATAGAGGCTGGATAAGCATATTTTATAACCTAAAAAAGTAAACAAAAGCAGTAGGTCACCAGACCAAATCATGTAGGTCAGTGGAGAGGAATACCTATAGCTATAGTGAGGTTTGTGCTCACTGACCTGTGGGAGCAGTTGGTGGTCCCACTTCATTTCTGAAGGACAGATGTTCTCACCCACATGCTACCACAGGTGGCAATGCTGGGGTCAGCAGACCCCATGGGCACATCCCAGGAATGAACCCCCACAGAGAGGGTTCACTGGGGCCAGGTACTCTGACAGCTCCTTTGGAGAAGTTGTACTCTCTTCTCCCTCTCCTCTTTGCAACTTTGTAAAAATAGACTCACACTCTTACAACTTGTGGTTAATTGCTAAGTTTTCACTGATAGCAAAGTCATGAGTAGAGGAAGTGAGCATTTGATGGCTTGGTCATTTGGGGACTTAAATTTCAAATCATGCAGTGAGTTAAAGAATTGCTGTCTTTTCAGAAGAGGATCGTGTATGTTTGTGCAAGGTTGTAAAGTGTAAGACTTGCAAACCAATAATGAAACAGACAGCCAAGCCATTTAAGATTTTTTCATGATTAGGGTGGTGAACATTGAAACAGGTAGTGGAAGATGCAGTGGAAATACACAAGGCCAGATTGGATGGTGCTCTGACTAACCTGATTGAAGATATCCCTGCATATTGTAAGGAGATGGGAACTAGATGACTTTTAAAGGCTCCTTCCAACCTAAATCATTCTATGATTTCTCTTGTCCTGGGCTGCAAATATAGCTTGTTTAAATTAATACCCAACTCTACTGCTATGGCAGAATGTGGAGAAATGACTCTGAAAGGTCTGTCACAAACATGGCATGGAACAAGTTACTAGTAAGAAGCAAATTGCAAAAAGGGCTGCAGCAACCAAAGCAATATTTCCTGCTGAGCTTTATGGTTCCAAGACCTTTTACAGAATTGGTTTCCCATCCCTAAATATCCCTATGAGTTCAGTACCAATGTACTATACTGCAAATGTAAAAGATTCCTTGAAACAAAACAAAAATTCATAACATTCATCTTGTATTTCTCCATTCCATGTCAGTTGTTATCTTCTCTACACATAGAATTTCAGACTGCTGCTTGGAAAGGCAAGGGAAAACAATCTTATAGCAGTGCTCACTAGATTTATTCATATGAGTTTACGTTACCCAATTTTATAATTGCAAATACCTGCATGGAATTGAGATACAATCAAAATTCAAGTAATATTTTACATAACACAAAAAGAATAAAACCTGAAACAGAAAAACATGACATTAGATTAACAAAGGCTATGTTGGCTCATTTCAGTTATGTCTACCTTTTTTCCTCCAAAGCTCTCCTGAGAGAGTCCAGGTACCTCTTCCTTGCTATCCCCATGAAAACAAGCTTTTGCTGGTAGAATAAGTATTCTTATGCATTGTCTTTAAAGTTTGCTCTTAATCAGGTAGAGGAATTTCTAAAATATTCCATGCTTCCTGAAAAAAAGGCATAAAGCAAGAACTGTATAAGTTTTTACACCCATTTTTGGTTTGTCTTGTGAAGAAATTCCATTGTTTTAACAACAAATAAGAGCAGATTTGCTACAGTGTTCAGTGAGCATGAGGACTATGGGAAAAGCAGATCAGGAATAAATGGATTAAAGGAAAGACAGTCTTCCCAGCAGAAGGAAAAAATATTACCTGGAGAACATATTCAAATGTTGTCTAAAACAAGCAGTATTCTGTGACCTGCCTTGCACAAAGGGCAGCAGGGAAATGAAAAGTACTCTCTACCTCTGGCTGTCCTTGCAAAGGGAGAGGGGGGCCTTGAAAGCAGTGTCTTCTTGTCAAGACTTTCACCAGTGGCTCTTCCCGTCCTCTGTACTCCAGAGATTCAGCAGCAGGATGAGTTGTCATCAGGCCAGCAAAGGCAAGCCACTTATGGAATAAGACAGGGAGACTTTCATGTTAAAAAATGCCAACTGCTTTCTGGCCTGCTCCTGAAACAGTACCAAAACACATTGCCAATGGCTCACACACAGGAGCTTCTTACAGGCATCAAAATTATTTTGCATCTCTTGGGAAGTGGGCTCTTCCAAGGCTATCTATTTCCAAGGTTCTTAGAGCACAAAGACAAGCAACGTGGGTTCTTTTACATGAAAAGTAATGAGAAGTTTGCCTCAGCCTTGTTGAGAGCATCAACAAAATTCAGCCTAAGTCTGATAAGCTGTCAAGGTTTGTTTCTGTGTAGAGGCTCTCAGCTCAGTCTCCTCTGGTTGTTGGGAGACAAAAGAGGGAAGCAAATACCCTTCCAAATGGCTCTCTGAGACATCACTAAAAGTTTTCTATAAAACCTTGGCCCCTTCCATCAATTTTCTGGGATCCTGATTATATCAGGTCTTCCTTTCTTTGCTGATGACACTTCAAGATCCAGAAGCTGGGCCTCCTCTACTGGGCCTGAGCACAGTACAGTATTGCAGACATTACGAGTTCATACTAGTGCAAAAAATGAGCAGAGAAGATGTGTGAGATGGGAAAACATGGAAATGTTTCCTGATAGGAAGGGTCAAAATCCTCTCACTAGTCCATCCAATTTCCTGCTGAGTCCATGAATGAGGCTGTTGCTCTTATCTTTCCCGTTCCTCCATTGTTATCTCACATCCAGCCAGGATATGAGAATAAGTGCCTGGAGACATAGTCTCTTTGCTGAATCTGAGTCTTACTAATGCAGTTCTTCCAGGGCAATCATGCTACTGTTAAGTGTGGTTATCTGCCTTTACCCTGCCCACAGCTCTGAGAAGCTCTTGGGGCAGTCTTCTCATGGGATTGGATGAGGTTTGGTGAGATCTACCCAAAGGTATAGAGGGGGATGGTGAAAGAGCTCACTGGGCCACTTTTCAATGTTTACCAACAGTCCTGGCTAACTTGGGAGGTCCTGGCTAACAGGAGATTGACCCACGTGATGCCCATCTGCAAGAAGGGCCAGATAGAGGATTCTGGGAACTACAACTCTCAGTCCAACTTCAGTGCCTGTGGGGGGACATGGGTCAGATCATCCTGAGTGCCATCACACAGCATGTGCAGGATAACCAGGGAAATAGTGCGTCCAGCAGGATCAGGGCAGTGATTGTCCCCCTGCACTCAGCACTGATGAGGCCACACCACAAATCCTGTGTTCAGTTCTGGGCCCCCACTGCAAGAAAGACACTGAGGGGCTGGATTGTATCCTGAGAAGGGCAATAGGCCTGGTGAACGGTCTGGAGCACAAGTCTGGTGAGGAAGGTGAGGATGTTCAACCTGGAGGAAAAGAAGCTGAATAGGGACCCTATCGCTCTCTGCAACTACCTGAAAGGAGGTTGTATTGAAATGGTCTCTGTTCCCAAGTAACAAGCAATAGAACAAGAAGAAATGGCTTCAAGTTGTGCCAGGGGTGGTTTAGATTGGATATTAGGAAAAAAAAAAATCTTCAGGATTGAAAAGCACTGGAACAGGCTGCCCAGGGAAGTGGTGGAGCCACAATCCCTGGAGGTATTTAAGATATGTAGACAGGATGCTTAGGGGCATGGTTTAGAGGTGGACTTCTCAGAGCTAGATTAACAGTTGGATCTGATGACCTTAAAGCTCATTTTCAACCTAAGAAATTTCATTATTCTATTCCAACAGTTTGCAACTTTTCTTGGCTATGTTACTGTCAAAGTAGATACAGGAGATGCCTATACCTAATGCTAAGATTAAATGAACTCTCAGCAGAAGAATTAAAATCTAAAATTAAAATGGTACCATTTTGTGATAATGTTGTAATCTGCCTCTTTGGAAATTCCTGAATCTCTGCTCTATTCAACAATGAATGTACTAACTTTAATTTATGTAAGGCACCATAACAATAGACACCACCAAGATGTAGACATCTGCACCAAAGCTGTTTTGCTTTGCCTTTTCTTTGTTGTAATCCATGTGACCTATGGAAGCTGCCTAATTCAGGTTGAGCCAAATTACTGCTGGGAAGTGCTTACATCTTTCCATTGACTCTAACAGGGCAAAAGAAGAGGTGGACTAGTTCATGTCTGCATTGTACATATCTTGATTTTAGTCATTCATACATAAATTTCAGATACTTAGTCCGCCACAAGTGTCCCTATGCAGTTTAAGGGATTCCATTAAAACTGTATCTTCACATATGGGGCAAACAACAAAAGTAAGGTGATGAGTGAGTGAGTGAGCGGTGTGAAACTTTTCCAGAAACTTTCCAGGTTTGAGTTCATTCCAGTAAATAGTTTAGGATGGAAATCACCCTCAGAACAAAATTTAGAGATTGCTTGTTTGGCATAGCTTTCCCACAGTAAATAATAGATACAAAATTAGCTAGTGAGGGAGGAAGGGAAAAAAGATAAATCATTTGCTTTCACTTGCAAAGCCTTTAAAGCATTCAGAACAATATAAATCCTGAGACAGACAGAGACTGTCCTCTACAGATGGGCACTGGGCATCTGCAACAAAACACAATCATGACCCTAGATATAAGTTTTTGTGAAGGGCCATTAGATGAGAGACAGCTCATTGTGTGCACATGTGCTTGGATGAGAAAAATGAGTCACTCCCAACTCTGGATCAAGCAGGTGATGTAAAGGATTGGCAGGGAAAATGATGCAGACAAAGGCTCTGCTTTCTGAAAAGCACTGAGTCACATCCTAGGAAAAAGCATAAAAAAAGAAAGCAAAACTGGCTGCAGTGATATCAGCTGAGAGTTGGGAGCAAGGATGAACACACCCACTCCTGCTATACAGCATGTACACCTGTATCAACATAGAAGCCCAGACTACGTTTTGCAGGGTCTTCTGCAAGGCCTTATGATTGAAACTTTCTGTCTGTTCAGCCGCAGTTTCATTACGAGCATTCTTTTTTGTTATTTCACGTGTCAACACAATGTACAATTTTCTGGAATGACAAATTCTTCAGTAGTCACAGGGCTGGTAAGAAGTAGGCTGCTGTAAAGGAGAGTCAAGTTCACCATTTTTCCAAAGTTTTGTTGTCCTTCTTAGCAATATTTCCTAACTAGGTATCAGTGAAAAGGTAACCAGGAGCTATGCCATTACATTCATAATTTAAGAGATGGGTTGTTACAAGCATTCTAGGATCAAAAAAAGCTGTTAACACAGTGAACTCTTAATTCCCCTGCTATGTTTTACCTAGATTTAAGAGCAACAGGAAGGCAAGCAGAGATCTTTAGCTCTAGAATGTGGGACAGCCATAGTGGATCTTGGCCTGCCTTTGTGTTGAGATGCTTAGATATCCTGTTCTCCTCTCAAGTACTTTTATTACCTTTACATCACAGAACTCTACTTACTATGGATAGTGGACATTAATACTGTTAATTTCACTGACTTAGAGGAATTCAGCTCACATAATAACACCTTTTTGCTGATTTTACTAACCCCTGTCCATTCACAAGACTGGAACAAAAAGCTGAAGACATCTAAGCTACAGCAGTGGGATAGCCACTAGCTCTATCATCACCTTCTTGGATGTGGCAGGGCAGTTAACTCCAGATATCCCTTCATGGGACTAGCTTCTGATATGAATAACAGATTCAGAAACCTGATTTCTGAGCTTGGGACCCCTCAAAGGAGGCAGCAGGTGTCTACCCTTTAAGGCACAGCTACAGTAATTCTGCAGGACAGCTTCTCTATTGCTTTACAAGCCTCTCTCCCTATGCATATAAGACAATTGATACAGCAGATGCTCTGAGTGGTAAAAGTCACCAGGAAAATGAATACAAATTGAGTTAAAGATTAAGCTGAGAAGTGATGCTCAGGCAGCATAAATTGATTTAGTTATCTTTTAAATTTTTTTATACATCCAAGTCCTGTTTCCTCAAATCTCAAGTCAGGTTTCATTAACACTTCATGATGCTCTCAGAAGATGTTGCTGCTTTGCATCTGCTCTGGCTCTGCTTCCATGAAAGCAATTTTTGTGTATGCTGGTGAACAGATGTGAGTAAGAGACAGGTCTGGGTAGCTTTGGGGATTGTCATTCTCTTGACACTCCTCTGCAAGTTCAAAGAGGTACTTGTCACTCAATCCCAGCTTTTGGGAAGAAACATTGGCCAGTTTTGGGACACCATACATTTTTGCTGGGCTCTGACAGCTGATCTTTGAAACCTTCTGGAGGGACTAGGCTGAAGCCTGAGACCAGAGTGACATACAAGACAATTAACACATTAGACCTCCCCAACCCCCAGTGAACTTTTGTCGGCCTGTCCTTTTCCTGAAAGGAAGGGGGAAAAACATCCTTTTTGTAGTGGCTGCTCATTATATAAAGCAAATCGAGAGTGAAGGGAGGGAGCAAAGAGATGGCACAGAGCCCGATAAGTGCACCCTTAAATCTATAATTAAAACCAAAGGCAAGTTCCCAATATAGCCAATCCAGTTATATAAGATCTTACAAAAGCTTCACACTGTTTGCTGGGTTTTGCTTTATTACTGTTCCCTCTCCTTGGAGTTCACTTCAGGTCAGTAGTGGATGAGGTATTACAGTCAGAGTTTATGGCAGGGTAGAAATCTAACAGTGCCCTGTTTGTAAAGATATGCAAGTGTGCACCCAAAGGGAAAAAATAATCACTGGCTCTACTTGAAAGAGAAAAAGCTAATGGTCGCTTTGGAGCTCAGTTTAGACCACCTCTAGCTCTGGAAGCACATTGCTAGTTACTAAGAAATTACTTGAAATGATGTCCAGAGAGTCTGTGAAAGGCTGCTCCTTGTCCACTGGTCAAAGAATTATGGTAAAACATGTAAGACCAGAAATAAGGCTGGATATGGCCTGCTAGCCAGCCAGACTGAGGAATTTGGGTACAGAAGTTTTCTCAGAAAACCCATGACAAGTCTGTATCACATTTTATCATGCCTACTAAAAGCATCCTGTGGGAAAACACAAGATCAGCTGGCATATTTTAACATCTCTGTATTGAGAGTAGCTGTTTCCATGTGGGAGTTGGAACATGTATCAGAACCACTACACTAAATAGTATGCAAGCTAGATTTGAGAAATATAAATAGAAATCAGTTATCATTATTGATAAAAGCCATCACTGCTCCACCCTCCTCATGCTTTCTTTACAACAGCAGTAACCAGTAGCACTTCTAAAAGCAATGGATTCCTAGGGCCATGCTGAAACTAAGCTCTTCCTCCATCTAAAACCCCCCAAAAACACAAATCATCAAGAATACCACATTGAAACACAGTATAACCACTCAGCAGTAATCACACACTGCACAGACATCCATGTATTTCTGGGGTACAGGATTCCAAAGGTAAGGAGAATATGGGAGCCAGGGGAAGAAGGCAGAATTGTGTTCTCCACTTTCTGCTTAAGTGACAAAGTTTAGGCACATTCAACGTTCATTAGTTAATGCAATTTGCTGAAGTCCCAGGGTGGTAAATGTCCTCAAGAGGAACTTAACTGGAAGAAGCTGATATATTCTGAGTATAGCACCAACATTCACCTATCAAAACACCTTCATGTTCTAAGCCCCAACTATATTTAATTTGTCCCATGAAAATAGAAGTATGGGAAAAAAAGAACACTTTTTAAAAAATTCCAAAAATACTGTTCTTTCTTCCCAGTGACAACCAGAAATGCTCCTATTTTTTACCAGCATCATAGGTATCAGAAAAATGGGAAGAATTATTTGCAGGGATGTTTGTGAAATCTCTGACAGTCTTTTCTTTGCAACATGAAACTCCAATGAAATATACATTTCAAAGATTAAGTTTTAAATGGTATGTTAATTGCTTGAACTCTGTTTGAGCTGTGACAGTTCCCACCTTGCAAATGCTGTATGGAAAATCACCATGGACAAAACTGCATTGCTGAGGCAATATAATTAAAATATGGTATCTGCTTGGGTTCAGTTACAGTTCCTTCTGCAGGGCTCCATCAGCAGATTTTTATGATTAATAGCTGACAATGTCAGGCACTAAAATGGTTATCCAAAGAATATTTTTTTAAATTTTACTGGTTTGAAAGCTGAGGCTCAGCTCTGCAAAGACCTGTGTGGGAAGGCTGTGGGAAGGAGAGGCTCAGGGATCTTACTTTCCTCATGTACCCACCAGCCCTCATGGCAATGTGGGTCCTGGCAGAGCTCCAGTCTCACAGTGACAGTAACACACAGGGTTCTTCAAAGACAGATTGGTCCTTCTGGGGCAGTGGTCCTACAGTTGCCACACAAACTGTCAGATCTGGTGGTAGGCAGGAGGAATGACTGCTTACCCTTTTGAAAGCTTACACATGATGCAGAGACACTCTGGATCCTAAAGAACATCTACCCACAACATAAATACGATGTTTTCACAGAGTTTTGTAAAGCCATGTCAGATGTATGGGGCATAAATGAGAAATGGGCTCATTAAGCTTCATTGGGATGTAGTATCAGCCCAGATTATACCTGCTGACACCAGTCGAGCTCACAACCACCACCAAGTAGCTGTCTGCAAGAAGGCTGACATCTCTATATTAAAAGGGAGGATTGACACTAAAATTAAGGCTCACATGGTTACTATTTTCATCATAAGAGTGTGAGATGAGCAGTTGTTTTCTGAGCAAAGATAATGATCCGCTTTTGTGATGTTACCACAGAATCACAAGTTGGAATAGACCTCCAGGGATTATCTTGTCCAACTCTTCTGTTCAAACAGGGGCACCTAAAGCAGGGCCATGTCCAGACTGGTTTTTAGTGTCTTGCTACATGCACTTTTTAATATCTCCTCATCTATATATCCACGTAGTTTTCCAGCTGTACTTTCAATAAGACAACTAGCAACAATAAGAAGGCATTATCTACTTACCAGGTAACATTCTCAGACAAAACATAATTTCTACCCAGGGAAATAAGAAAAATGCATACAACACAATCTCTTCACACTAGACTATGGCATGTCTTTCTGTTTTCAGAAGGGCACCACACAGTGTCTAACAGGAACATCTGTAAGCAGCTTGTGTCTAAATGCAATGCATCACCAGCAGTTCCATGTACACAAGCTCTTCTTTTGTGTTTTTCTAGAGTGTTTTAACCATTTCCCTCAGTATACCACCATTTTTCACATGTTCTTACAGATAGAAGCTCAAGGGAAAAAATACATCTGACAACTTCTTCACAGCCAGTGAAAATGTCCTGTGCAAATCTCACGAAGAAGAATCAATGTCTGTGTCAGTCTTATGTTGCCTGCTCACATGACATCCACTCTGAGACCACAAGGAAAAAAAAAATAAAAATTGATGGTTCTAAGTGTTTTCTAGTCTTGTGGTGTTTTTTACTAATGAAATCAAGGTAATCAAGCTTGAGCTCTAAAAGCTAATCTGGTTCTGGATGGGATTGACTTGACTACAGGATTTTATTTCCTTGAAAGTATTTGATAATCGTTACAGTCTATCAGCTTGGTAAAATAACCTCATTGTGTCAATGCTAGAACTAATTGACTGACTTTCCAGGGCTCAGACAGTCTAATGAGTATTTCATTGTTGATATTTGTTTCAAAACAAATTTGCACTGTCTCATAGATTTTCAGCTTCAGGTGCCATGGCTTCTCCTCCTATAATATGCTGAAAAATTTGTTTCAGTGCTATGCTGACATCTTATTCTCTTTTTGTTGCCTTTTTAATGTTTTGCATCATGAAACAGCATGAATTATTTCAATGGACCATTCCAATAAGGTACACAACCTGTATATGACAGATCTTATGTGCTGTGGCAAAGGCATGGCAAATGTTATAAAACAGCCTCTGATTTCTCAGTACAGTAAGAGCCTCTTTCTCATTAGTCATCTACTAACCTATTTTTTTTTGTTTTTATTTCACCATGTCCCCCACTGTTTCTTTTATATTCACCTCTGAGGTTTCCAATTTAGATAGATAAACTGATAAAGGAAATACCAAGTTGGGTTTCACTTTCCATTCATGCTATTTTTTTCCTTAATGTTTACAAGAAACTTTTCATTTATCATTAAACAACTGCCTCAGCATGTCCATGTCCAAAGTCTTGCTTAGTAACAGTGAAAACAGAGATCACTATGGCAAAGTTCAAAGCCTTTTTCAGGGTTTTTCTGTTCTTTTTCAGATGCATAATCACAGGAAAACTGTGCAATACTTTCAAGACTTTCTTCTGTTTCTGAAGATTTCAAAATCTTCGCATGTGCTTTTTTTTTTTTTTTTTTCAAAAATGTATTGTGGAAAAGAGCATGGATGTAAATAGATTGGTCACTGAGATTATGAGTAAGTAAACATCTTTTCCTAAATAACTCAATTAAAAAGACTTTTATCATACTGGTGCTGTGCACTCTTTCAGAATTGAATTTTAATTTCTATACACTTGTGAAGAACACTATGAACAAATGATGCAGCAATGCTCCTGCACTTAACACACTTTGAAATGGGCTCAAGAGAAGAGCTACTCATGTTCTCAGGCCCCTCAGATACAAGAAGAAAGAAAAAGAAAACTCAGTTCAATCTTTGAAGCAAACAAAACCCATAAAAAAAATTAAATATGTGCTCCTCTTCTTGTCTTCTTCCCAGGGAAACCATGACATATGAGACTCAGGAAGGCAGAAAAGATTTTTCTCAGTGCTTCAGAATTATTTGTTCTTTCTGCTTGTGGAGATAAAACAGAAAATACAATGATGGGTCCTAGGCAGATCTGCACTTCGGCATGGAAATTAGTTCTTTCCAGTGAATGTACAAAGGACCAGGGTTTGTCAGTAGCAGTCAGAATCACTGAAGATTTTGGATGCAATAGTAGTCAGAAAGCCTAAATCAGGCACCCCAGGTAGTCAGCTGAAGTCTAAAAATGGGAAAAATAAGGGAGACAGCACCATAAATTTAGAGGGCAGATATTTTTCTATTATAGGTTTTCAAATCTGCCTTAAATCCATGCTATGATTGTAACACATTGGTTCCTTCTGCTGAGGGTAATAAGGTACCTTCTGAAATACCTTGTTAATTTAGACAACATCTAAATGCAGGATGATATTATGGCACCTCTCTATTGTTTTAGCATTTCATTTGCAGGCAGAAAATGCTCTTATCTACTCTCATGCTGTCAAAAATGTGTGCCATCTTTTGTGTCCACAGAAGTTTTGTGGTGAGAGGAAGTTCCTCCCTAGAGTCCATCCCTTACCCTGCAGGTGTTTGAGCTTTCCAGCCTTCTGGTAGCAGGCAGACATATATTACTGGTAGTGCCAGCAGCAGTTCCCTTGTCTTAGCTCATTGTGGAAACAATTGCTCAGGGGTCCTGTAAATAATAGTTCTTTGGAATCATCTGGGAAAAAAAGAAAAAAAATAAAAAGAAGCCCCTTGGTATGCTGTAAGCTGGCATTAATTTTTACATTACTCCAGACAGTATCCCATTCATTGCTTGACAGATCTGTTTTTAATTCCAATTTCTCCTTCTCCTTTAGCTCTCCTGTTGGAGGTAGACAGTAGAATTTAACTGTTTGTGTCCATCACCCATGGCTTTATTTGCTGCCAACCTGTTTACTATTTCAGGAGAATATCTAGCAAAAAGCACAGACTAGTACTGAGGCTGTCAGTCCTACAGAGAGCACAGAAATTTGGGGGAAAGAAGAATGCTATGAAGACCTGACAGTAGCTCATGCGAAGCCCACTGCACATGCAGGAAAATGATCTTATAAATACATCTGCCTGATGTATCTTAAATGATCTCCCTGCATGATCTCCCTGATCAGATCAGTGACACAGTACCCAGAGTGATTTTAAGTAATGCAAATTATGCCAGAGAACAGAAAGTGCTCATACCTTAATCTGCTGTTCTGTTAGCTGCAGAGAATCTGTTGCCTGAAACCTGTCTGGCAAGCACTTGGTCCATTTGCACATGTAACAAAATGCTGATTTTGTGGAGGCAGAGAGGCAGACATAAAACACAAACAAATTTTGAGAGATGCACTGTTAGTGCTACAATCTCTATATGGTACAAAAGCAGTTTCTCTGAGGACTGATGGCTGGTCTATATGCAGAGAAGCTGCTGGCGAATCAAAAGCAATGTTAGATCTCTGTCAATTACAATAAATCCCTTTTTCCAGCTGTCATAAGATCAGCGTATTCCCATTACCCTCGCCCTGACTACCACAATGTAATAAACTTTCAGGAGAAACAGTGACCAAGTGTCACCTGAGGGAAGTGATTGTGTCTGGCTGAATTCTTCTCTCTAGATACAAAGGCTAGTCATAGGTTCCTGAGTTTTGGGGTTTTTTTTCTGCTTACCACAGCAACTGAGATGCAGGTGTTCCTCTCAGAAATATTCCTGCCTAGGATATCTGCAGTGTGCAGTAGCGTCTGCAGAAACAGATGATCCTTGTGCTTGTGTCAGCAGACCTGCGTGGCTGGGCAAAATTAGTTTTCAGATCCACAATTCCGAGGTGCCATCTGCAAAGCAGAAGAATGCATCATACCATGAGAGTACAAAATATATGCATCTTCATCCAAGAGGCTGGCCTATCTCCCCCTGCCATATGCTCCAACTGCTAAGCTAAGTTGCCATTCCTGAGTAAGTGCCAAACAGTAAAAACAGCATAACCCCTCGAGTTATATCCAGTAGTGCAGGACTACTGGATCTTCAACTGATCATGATTCAGCAGCTGAAAATTTGAATGAAGGTGTAATATTTATAGCAGATTGTGAAAAGTGAATTAAAAAGTAGGAACCAGAAGGAAGTAACCTAAGATACCCTTATTTTTCCCTTTTTTTAAATTTTTTTGTTAGATTCCTGTGTCCCACACAGCGGGAAGGAACTCACAAAGGTATTAAGAGCATAGAACAATATTAATTAAGGGTTAAGTAACTGAAAGATTGTTGTGTATAAATGTAATCCAATTCACTGTTGATTCCTTATTGCAAAAAAAAAAATCAGAATTTAGAAATGAGATTGATAGCAACTAACAGGAATTCAGATAATTTTTATAGTATTCATTAAAGAAATAAATGTCCCACGAATTTTTAAGCCAATATAGAGAATCTTATGGAGAATTACAGCCCCATTTGCACACTCCACTACCTTTGAAGCTTTTCACTCTATTCAGAGTGATCCAGTCTGAATTCTGTGTTTGCAAACTGGAAATAATAAAACAACAGTACCTACTCCAGAGACTACTGGGGAATTTAACATTGATTCTCAATCACATTTTATCCAAATTCAGTAGTGTGGGGTTACACTTTCACTGGAACGAAGGTTTAACAAGCACAAGAACCTTGGAGCAATAATCAGATAATTACAGAAATACCATCCCTTTAAGTACCACTGAACTGTTCCCCAAGGGGATTCACAGGAAGACCCTACTACAAAATAAGTGGAAATACAGCACCAGTGCTGAGAGATTTTGGCCCCAGTTCTACAAACACTGATATAAATTACCTCACACAAGAGAAGCCCAGGCTGCGCTGTAACATACCTGTGTTCACATAGGAAGTGCACGTGGGAAAGGCATTTTTTTCTTTGCTGGAAAATTCCTGCCTTGGTTACTGCTCTTATGAATGCCTCATTTGCAAAGGAAAAGAAGTTGCCCTGCTTTCCTGGGAAAGTGGGCAGCAGGTTTCAGCAAGGGTAGGAATTTGGGTGGTTAGGGCTACTGGATGACAGGAATACCAGCTCCACTGAGCCCCCTTCCTCTTCACAGCAGGTACAAAGAGAGCTGTGAAATCTTGGGGAGGAAGCAGAGAAGGGATGAATTCAGAAACAGTTTGAGTCTTGCAGTGCCTTTCTCTGCCTTTGGCTACAGCCATTGCCCTGGAGCTGCTGCTGACCACCAGCAGCAGTGAGCTGGCTTCCAAACAGCCTGATTTATTTCCCCAGTGTCCCACACATGATTATTCCATGAGATCCTGAGTAGGATAATAGTTTGTCCCTTGTACATCTGTGATATCCAAATATAAAAGAAAACACTGCTGGTTAAGCAGTGCAACTTCTGTAGTTGTTTGGCTTTGATGAAATCTTTAGGAAGAATGCAAAGACCCAAGTGGGGAAAATCTGAGGCACACTTTTCAGCATAACTAAACCCACAAACTATATCACATGTTGCCAGTAGAAGTCAGTTTTAGTCTAGTAACTGGCTTTGTAGTTCTGCTTTTAAAATGTATTTGACATCTAACACATTGTACATGTAAAATTTTTGAACATAAATTAAGAAATGTATTTCAGTTAGACTTGGGCAAGCATTTAACTTTGTCTTAAAGGTCATAAGACACCTTGGTTCTGCCATCCTTACCTCAGTGTGTGTTCAATATCTCTGTACAGGCCTGTGTAATTCCCTGAGTCATACATGTTCTTGGTACCATGTGTCAAGACTTACAGCAGCAAAACAAGATGTGTTGTAATGTGTACATGATTCTCACAGTGACTATTTGTAAAACAGGGGAAAGAGAGGTAAAAGCTCTGACAGACAAAAAAAAATGATCAATGAAGAGAAAAGCAAGCATATAGGAATCAGTTGTATGTGTACAATACAGGGATGTCATTAGAATCTGGGACAAGTTTTATATAGATACATCTACTATTCTTAGTCTTTAATTTAATTAAGGCAATTAATTAAGGCTCTAGTTACTGAGCAGAAAGCGCTTTCTTTTTATCTGCAAAGAGTGCAAGAGTAGACATTTCCCCCTATCTCCTAAGAAAAAAAAGAGCTGTGTTTTGCGTGAGTTTAGTGGTCACGCATGCTGTAATTCCTATGGCTCCAGAGAAATATTTGAGCGGCGTTCTTCAGCACAAGCCCCTTGAAAGTGGAGGGCTGCCTGGCACTTAATTCCTGGACTGGCGTGCCTGGAGGAAACCAGACCTTTAGCAGCATCTCCTTTAGTGATGGAAAGTCAGGTTTTAGAAGGAAGCCATGACTTGGTGCATCACTCAAGTACCTTGGATCTAAGCATGTGTGCTTATTCAGCAACTGCTTGAGGCCAAGCCTACATTACAGCAGCTTAAATTACATGGAAGCCTGTTGGACTCCAGCACATATTTCAGATCTTTGTGAAATAGGATCCACAGTGATTAAGAACCCAGAAAACATCCTGAATATAACCAGATTCTGACAATTATAGTTTACTTGGACAAAATTTCCTTGGGCACAGAACTGTAGCAAGTGGATTTGAACATAAATATATCCAAGATGCTTCTTTGTTTTGAATTTTTGGAGGACATGTACCCTGCATCTATGAAATTTTTCCCTTTAAATAACTTTTCTAATGAGTGGCAAACAGATGCTAACCTTCAAATTTAAGGCATGAGACCACTGCATCCAGAGATGTTCATTAATGTTGAAAAATCTCTGGAGGGATTGATGCACTGTTGCAGAAAGTGGCATATTATGTGTGACTCATGGCTTTTACAGTAGTAGAGTCCTGCCCCCAGGCTCCCCACCACCATAGGCACAGCATTTGAAGTCATTTAAGAGATCTGTAAAGAAGAGATCCTGCTAAAGGCTGGATTCCCTTCCAGCACATTCAGATGGGCCAAGGGTTGAATGTGTTTGGCTTTGTTGCACTGTGGAATTTCCTGGGAGGAAATCACTGCTCCTGAGCAGCTCAACCAGGAGACTTTTTCTCCAGCCTGCTACTAAGATGCCTTAAAAGACTCATCATTTTGTCTTTTTTTGCTTATTTTTCAAACAGTCTAGCTTAAATACCTTATAAATATCTACCTGAGCATGTTCATGTTACTGTGGAAACTGTTTAAACAGATAAATTACTTTCCTCAGAAATATATATATAAAGCAAACTCATATAAAAACAAATGATCCTATATTATGTAAGTATATCATACATGCATGGGCATTTCCAAAGACACAGTTGCACAGGACAGGCTGTAATACATTGACTTTAAGCTGTCTTCCTCAGTATTCACGCAGGACCCATAGCTAGGAAGAACTGTTCTTGCAAAGACACCATTGAAAATGCCTACTTAACTAGATAAAAATAACACTATATGTAGTTCATGTTTCTCCTCCCTCACCTTTGTGATTTTAAATCAGATTTAAGAGATGGATGAATGCTGAAGGGTCAGTGCTGCACCAGACAGACAGCAGAAAGGTCTAGGTTTTGTTTCAGAATGGTGTTGGTTTTGACATAGAGGTTGCTTTAAAACATGTCCCCCCGCAGGCATTTTTCACAGATACACACACAGAGCCACACTGCCCTCCACAAAATGATACATCTGCAGGACTCAATTCAGATGTGCAAGAGGTCAATTTTGTGCAATTTATTCAGGGCTATTACATGCAGTAATGAAGCATCTTTCTTCTCTCCCATATCCACTCTTACTAGTAAGATTAGAAAATGAGTGTTTCCTACAGTAGGAATACTGACAATGGTGCACAACACTGTGGTTGCCACACTGTCGCATCCTGTACATGAAGGAGAAGGTTACTTCAAAAAGTCTTTTAATTCTTCATTTCTCTAGGACTTTCAGCAGCCATAAGAAATAAATGCAGTGTGACAGATTCTTTTGGCCCTTGAAGTAAATTAATCATAACATATTGGTGATTTAGAGATTAATTCACATTTTGACATGTGAAAAAAATATGCTGTGGCAATAATACAAAAAAATCCACTCCCCCACCCCTCACAAAACTCATTCAGTTCTTAGATATGCAGTGTTTTACTCTGGGTTATTTCCAGTAAATCTTTATAGTTTCTGACTCAATTTCTGTATTTCAAAATTGTCTGTCTTCTCAAACACACAAACATCCCAGTTTTCCCTGGTATCTCTAAAAAACTGCTACATATCTTTTCCTCCACCCCTCCTCCCCCTTGCCTTTCTTCTGGGTTCTCTTGTCTTTTTTTTTCCTTCCCTCTCTTGTTCTCCTGCCTCCAGGACCTCATAGTTACTACTTCATGCCCAATCGCTCCTATTCAATCCTGTCTCCTTTTCTCTCTCTCCACTGGTAAGGAAAACTTACCAGAATGTGTAATCTCCAAGCACTCTTTTCATTTAAATCTGAAGAAGAGTCATTTGAGACTCTCTCCTAGCAAAGAATTGGTCATTTGTCAGTTAAATAAGTTTCTTATCTTTATGTACTTCTGAATAACTCGAGATTTTTATTGTTTGATGTTTTGGTTGTAAAAGTAAGCATTTTGCAGGAAACCACAAGTGAAATGGTATTTTTCTGTCTAACACGAGCCACAACCAAATCTTTGAGTGTTCACCCCCACCCCCAGCTATGCTTTTGACCACAAATTGCTAGCTAGTAACTAGTATATCAGAGGAAACAGAAAGTGATGGTTCCCCAAATGGGCAGAAAGGCTGCCCCCAAACTCTGCATTGCTTAACTTTCAGACACTCTTTCCCCAGTGCTGCACACCAATTCCCTCCCACCCTGTTTCCATGCATATTCAATGGACCATATGCTTGATCTCAAATATCTCCAGGCATTATGGATCCTATTCATCCAGAAGTGGCTTCCACTCGTGAGTAAAGGAAAAAAAAAAAAAAAGAAAAAAAAAGGAAAAAGACCTTTTCAAAGAGCATTCAAGAGTTTTCTGAGAAAGAAATCCTAGTACACAGTGACCTGTATGTACCAGGCCTTGGTCCACTTTAAACTAAACCCACATATTTCTGCTGAACACACTCACATTGGCATTAAGAAATTTCTATTATTTTGCCATAAAAGGAGGCCTGTGTCGGAATCTCATGAGAGGTTTAAGCAGAAGCTTACTGACAAACACAAACCTAGTGATTCCTTGGAATCCAAAGTGGTTTGAGGGGTGACAAGGCAGTTCCATCACCAATCCCTGGTACATGACAAAAGCAGAGGCAGCTCCAAAGCTGACACACTAACTGCCTCGGGATCTGCCATGCAGCCAGATGCTGTGTTGGGAATTTTTCCCTGACACCATAGCATATGGGCTTTGCATTGCCATTTGAAGAGCATGAGACAGACAGAAACAATCTGAAGGGGGTGGGAAATGGATGGCATGTCAGCCTGGTGCTTGTATTTGGTCTTTGGTTATTAGGTGATGCTTAAATACCTATTTGGCCTTCAGGCAAAAGAAAATATTGACCCAAAGGAAGCCTTCATATAACTCTATTGGTTGCAAAGCAGCTAGTATGGGGATTAATTTGGAAGTTCGTTTGCTTTCGCTTGTGGGGTTTTTTTTTAAACCAAATTTTTTTTTTTTTACCCCTGCATGTTGGCAGAGAAATGCAGGAGCAATTTGGGATTATATTTAAATAGAAATTAGGCTACTGTGTAATCACACTTTTTTCTGAAAGCTGTGGTACTTCATTTCCTGTCTTATCCTTTCTAGGCCAACCAGTTTCTGTAGCGCAGTCACCTACTGCAACCAGCCCCAGCAAGACCTAAGAAGATTCCAAGTGTGAATAACTTCCAGGTTCATGGAGTTGTCAGATCCATCCCCTCCTTTTTTATCAAGGGTTGTCTGACACTGCACCTCTGCTTTGCTTTTTCTAGAGCGTGAAGAAAGAAGTGTACAAGCACTATACAAAAAGCCAGTGGGGTCAGAATTGCCAGGGAGAGAAGGTGATGAGGCAGGAGGTCTAGAGGAGGGAAGGACCACATGCCGAGGAAACAGGTACCAAAGGAAAAACACTAGAGAGCAGAGGAACATATGCACTGCAGGAAGGGGATGGAGAAGATCAGGATTGTAAACAACACTAAAGAATATTTGAGAAAAGGACATGATTTTTCCTGAGTAAGGAGTAGTGATGGGGTCCACCCCTGCTGAAGGGAATCTCTGAAGGTACCGTATGTGGGAGTTTCAATGTGCCATGTTGGCTTTCTTTTATCCTTTTCAAGAGAGCTTGGTCTGATGGCTGTAAAAGCCAAGTAGAATTAGACTTCACAACCCTTGAGATGATAATTTCCTTTTTCCATTTTCCCCAACAACTCTGCGCACCTACATGTGGACACACGTGCCCTCTGCCCCCAACCAGCCTCAGTATGCATGTGGACACATGAGCCACCTGTGAGCTCCCCACAGTGAAGGAACATTCTGCTCCAGATGCTCTGGAAACTCTGGAGCTTGGAGAATCATGATCATCATGTGTGTATTGCCCCAGCTCACTTGCACAGCAAGTGAGGGTTCTGCCATCCAGTCATTTCTGACTGAACCAGCACTATGTGGAAATCAAGGATGGAAGATCATGTTTCTGCATCAAATGTTCCAACATCATTTGCACAAAACGTATCTCTCTTTTAATTCAGTGCATTCTCCTGAAGACAGTCGCAAAAGTGGGGCTTCATCCTGTCTTGATAGCCCCATATACTATTTGCATCTCATATTTGTTTTTTTCACTAGAAGTAAGATTTTCTTCAGTGGTATTCAAGAGCTGGAAAAAAGAGATATGGAGACAAAAAAAAATATTTGTGAAGAGACAGAATTTCATTTTTCACCTGCACTGCTTGGACTGCAACATTTGTGCTTACAAATCCTGAATAAGTGCTTGACCTTTTAATTGTTTCTTCATTTATTGTTCTCTCAGTTCCACTTCCCACTCTCTGTGCTACTGCATGTATTTAGGTAGTTGCTCTTCAGCCTGTTTCTTCTTGCTTTGTTGAATTCTGACTCTGCAATCATATGTTTGTGCAAAAGCTCTTACTGCCAGCAGGATGCTGACACAGATTTAGGTGTATGAATGTCCTGTGTCTTCAGTAGGGTGCTTGACTTTACTTTTAAAAAGAAAAAGCCTTAGGATAATAATATGTTTTAATTAAACCATGCACAACTCCTTTGGAAAGCACAAGGAAAACTATCTTCACAGCAGTGCTGCATAAAAACAGATAACATCTTTTCATACCTGTGTCTTTAATGGCAAGCATCATGAGACAAATACAATACCATTTAAAAACTGCACTTATACTTTCACCCTGTGAGTGGCTCCTTGTTATGGGGCTTACAATGGATTAGTTTCATCTTTTAAAAGGAGATAGAAAGATAACTTCTTGAGCACACTGTGAGGTGTGTGAGCTTGTTGTGATAAGGACCTAGTATTAAATGATTGGCATCAAAGATCATGGATGTATTCATTGTAGCATACCAAGCATGATGACAACATGGATGCAGGTTGCCAAAGGAAATCAGTTTCCAGAGAAAGCTAAATATTTAAGGCCCATATTTTCAGATATATTTGAGCGGAGAGCCTGCCTGTGGGCTTAAATCAGATCTAGCACAGCTAGAGGCAGAGCCTTTCAGGGTTGTTTCGCATGAACAGCAAGCACTTGTCCTACCAAGTGACAGAGATGTGGTAACAGGGAGGACTCACAATTAATTGGTAATCTGGATCGCCTTCATTCCCTTCTCTTTTACTTCCAGGCCAAGTTGTTGCCATCCAATTCAGCAGTTCAGCCCTAATCCATCCAATACACACAGAAGCTACTTTCTTTGCTCCTTCTGGGCACCTGCCTACAGGTGCATTGCAGAAGATGTACAAAACTTATAAGAAAAGAAAAATATCTGAGAAGGATTTTATTCATTCTATAATTTTCTGAGAAGTGTGGAAGAGATAGTAATTTTTCAGTTCTAAAAGGTGCTTTTTACCTTTATACCTGCTCATTGCCTTATAACATTTGCTTATTTGAACACTTTAATCAAAAATTCCAGAAAGAACAAACACCAGTTCCTTGCCTAAATCCAAGCATCCTTGTGGAAAATCCTTATGATTTTTATCATTTTAACTTAGTGCTTTATGACACTTCGTAACCAAGGTAATATATGAAGCTGCCATTCCAATCTATATTTCTTACACTCTCAGGAATGGGAAAAATAATTCCAGCTGACTGACCAGAAACCAGAAGGACAAAGCTTACAAAGAGCTAAAGAACTCCATTTTGCAAGGTAACTCTTAACTCGTAGTTAATCAGCTCCACTGATTGCATTCAACTTAACCAGAGGAGTTAACATGTTCCACTAAATTAGAAGTAGTCAGATTACCAGGTAAAAAATGCATATTTATTAATGTTTGCTGAAGCCTTTTAAATTTTCTTTTGCTTTAATAATTCTGTTTTGTTTCCAGACACTTACGAAGTAAAACAGGAGGTTTGTATTTGGCAGCCTAGGTCCTCGCTGTTCTTCGCCTCAGCTTTGCAGTGTGGTTTTGTCCAACCAGTAGCCAGTGAAGTCTGTGTGCTGAACAACTCATGCTGAAGGAGAAGCAGCTGCTCACTGACACTACACTCTACAGCACACAAATCTTGCACTTCTGCAGAAAGAGAACAAATACTTGCAGAAAATACACATGGAGTTTGATGCTCAAGGGGTATAAGATTAGGTCCAGTGTATTGACTAGGGAAATCGCCTGCAGGCCTTAGGCCAGCAAAGGCTGTGTGCCAGTGACTTCATTAGGGCTTTTGCCTATGAAAGGGCTGCCTGTTTGGATCCTGGAAACTTGCATCAATACATCATTTTGTGTGACTAAAGTAAGCAGAATGTGTCCAAAGCCCTGGCCAGTTACGGATCTCAATCTGCCTCCATTTGCAGGCAATGTCACTCTTAGGAAAACAGGTTTTGATTTGTCCAGAGGCTCTTTTCAATAGGACTTTCATCACTGACTTTAACCGACAATGGCTCCTTCGAAAGGTCCCCATTCTTTCTTACACCTTCCCACAACAGACACCAGCAGCTGATCTCCTTCACAGACTTGAATCCCAGAAACCCAAAAATCTTTGCAAATTTCTTTGCATCCTCATGATAAACTTTCCCACTTTACACCCTCACCTCATGGCAGTGAGGCCACCGTGATGCCAATAACTCCCAGAATTCCTCTGCTGGGAGTGGAAAAAAGAAGGAACAGGGTGTTGTAGCAGATGCAAAAAGCTCTGCACTTCTGGCAGTATAAAACTACATAGTTACACTGCAAAATCCTAAGAGATGCAGCTCTGGCAGTTAAAGGGCAAAAGACAGGCAGAATCCAACCAACAATTTCCTTCTTGAGCTTCAATGCTCTCTGATACAATCAGGACAGTAGGAGTGATAGACTAGTTTGGTGGACTTGGTAAACTTGCGTTGGGAAGTAAAAGGTTTTATCAAAGAGCATCAGTTAGAGGATGCAAAATGGAGCAACACCCTAACCCCCTGAACTAGCATTACACACAGGTACCTACAGCATCCTCACTGATGTAGAACAAAACCAGGAAAGGCAAGAATGTTGAATTCTTTGCCATATGCTAAAAATTAATTATTTTCTCAAGTGTATAGCAAATTATCATTCTTCCACCACCTTTTTTTTTTTTTCAGAAACTCCACTTTTTCCTTCCAATTTGCTTACTTTCTGAAGTTCACTGAAAATATGTGCTTTAGTTGCTTGAAGTAACAGCATAAAAATCTTCATTAAAGGACAAATTGAACATGATTGTGCTACTAACGAAAGTAATGGAAGTACTTCTGGAGACTTCATCTACAGCTTACAGCACAATAGGTCTAATGATTTCTGAAAATTCATCATTTGTGCCATTATAAACATGCTGTAAGTGCCACACACATATAGTTATTACTCTGCTGAATCAATATTAGTTTGGTCAGCTTACCTTTGACATCAACATTTCATAAATTTCTTAGTCATTTCCTCATCGTGACCTCACCAAACATGCTCTAAAGTAGCACTAAGCTATTTGAATACTTCCCGTCCTTTCCATGCTGCAGCCCCAGCCCTAAAATCTTACTCTTTTTCCCCTCGGTCTTCCCTCTCCTCCCCATTCCTTTTTGCCATGACCCTGTGCACTAAAATTCTGATTTAGCTGCAGCAACTGGCTTCCATCTTAAAATAGATATTGTCGTAGTGAAGGGAAAGGACAAACAAACACCACAAAATCTATTTTTAGCAGATGGTCCCAATTGTACAAANCTCCCTTCAATCTTGTCAGCTGTAAAATGGGTCTCTTTTTAACCTATAATGGATCAGTGAGATTAAAGGTGAAGTCATGAATTAGTAGCAGTGACAGCCCAGCACGATGGCCCCGGCAGCAGGGGGTCTCTCTTTGTGCTCGTCCACTCTGACCCCCCGTGCCACTCTCCGCCTGTGGGAACCGGACAAGAAGAATGTCGGGGTGGGGCCGGGGGCCGCCAGCCCCAACCCCAGCCCGGCCAGCGCCCCCCAACACATTCTTTCCCTGGAAATATTCTGACATCACCCCGTCATACCTCCTTGCCGGCTCCTTCGTTAACTCCTTTATGCCTTGCCGCCGGCAGACAATGGGTCCTGCTGCAGGGTGGAGGAGGAGGAGGGGAGGGAGATATCTTTCCCAGGACAACTTTTTCATAAGCTGCAGACCTAAGGCAAACGTGGATTTTAAGACTGGGAGGTGGGTGAATTTTCTAGGAGTTGGGCTGTGCGGTTTGAGTTGCCACTCTCCACGACAAAAAAGCAAGGTGAAATATGTCAGTAATGCAGGAAGATTTCTTTGGAGTTTTAAACCTGAATTCCTGGAACAAAACCATCCCTACCATACACACAGCTTATTCAGTGGCTACATTTTGCCTTGGGAAGTACACCAAAACAGCTCATTAGAATCTTTGCAAAAGTATGATGCATTTCCAGTCTCCTCCATGAAAAATTGCGGTAGGGCAATATTGGAGACAAACACAAATAACAGGAGCTTCCTCTTGAGAATTCCTCATTTGGGGAATACCTGAGAGCAGTGAGACAGCAACAGAGCTACACTTTTCTGCAAATGTGAAACAGACTCATCCTCCTGTTTACGTCCTCTGGGATAAATTTTTTCCTTACTGAGGTATAAACTTAGTTTTGGCTTCAACCTATCTTCTAGGATAAGTAGCTAGATTTTTCATAGTCCTTCCCAATGAATGTACTAATTAATTAATTAATTAATTGTAAGAGGATTCATTATCCTGGGGGATTTACTCTCTTAGTGAAGAAAGTTCACCCTTCTGAATGTACTTTTCTAACACTTTTAAAGCTCTCTTATTGCACCTGCACCAGAGCTATCCCATTTCATATCGCTTTTCTGAGGGATATATCATGTGTGCAGGACTCATGCAGAAAGGATGGTTCCAGAACACTTACAGAAGGTCTTCCCAAAACCGTAAGAGGATCACTAAACCCCCTTTCACTGGGTGAGCAATTTCAATTTCATTCTTGTGATATTATGAAGTCTGGAAAGAATTCACTCTCTTCATGCCTTGAAGTTCTCCTCAAGTGGGTCCTAGACATACTCCAACAGAGTCAGGTGGGATTTAAGCCCCTGAAACATCATAAAGGCTTTTAAAGATGTCTAAATTCATAATTGTAATTCCTGCTTGAAGGAATTTCAATGTCTAGCCCCCTTCCCTGTCTAGCCACAGGGAAATATTACTTTTTGTAGGATTCTTCCATTTTGCTCTAAAAGATGCCAGACCACCTGTTTTTCTGTTCCAAATGGAGTGTTCTGGGAAACAACCCCTCCTTTAGCTTACTTTGCAGATAGTCCTGGGCTTCACATGAGGAAATTCTTGATCCAGTCTTGGAGAAAAGGATAAGGGAAGAAAACTATGCCTTACAGCCAGATCTCTTTTCTTATAGGACCTCTTTTGCCTTTCCTGTGACTCACTAGACAAAGAACCTGTTAAAGATGCAGGGATATTTCCTGTAAAACTAGAACAAATAAATGAATGAATGGCCCAGGGAATGGACAGGGCAGACACATGAGTCTCTTCATCTCTTGAGTTATGTCTACTCACACAACATGCATCTGACCGGAAAGCTCACCCCAGCTTGACATTACCCTGTTTAGCCCCAGCCAGCTCCAGCCCACACCACAGGACTGTGCAGAAAGTCACTGCCAAGGGAAAGGAACAACTCCAAGGGCTTCAGGAGCAGCAGTCCTGTCTCCAGCCCCAAGCAGCAGCGGGCACTTGCTGGGAGCAGTCAGTGGAGTGTGCAGCTGGCACAGTCTCCAATAGGTTTCTGACTAGATGGGCTGACAGCATTTCCACATCAGTTCATGTCGGCTGCGTAGTATCCAGTTACACTTTCTGCAGGTCTGCTGGACCTGTTTCCCAGAGCAGGCTCATCGCTGCCTGGCATCTACAAGGCTGCAATCCATAACGCTACATTTTGAGGACAAAGAGGAGAGCACATTGGAGTTGTATCTAACTGGTGAGGGAAGGCTGCAGGATGCGCATTGCAAAGTGTCGCTTGGCAACAGGCACAGTGAGGCCTGGACCAAATGGGACACTCACAAGCCAGCAGTTACATCCCCTTTCAGATAACACCCTCCAAGCCCAAGGAAGAAGAGTTCAGACTGCAACCAGCAAAGGTCTTAGCCAGCTGAGCAAGCTGCTTACCTGATGTGCCAGACCAGGATCCCTGTAATATGTAGCATCAGTATCCAGTATCCACAATGCTCTTCTATTTCCTTAGGAAATTGCAGATTTAGGTGCAATCTTTTCTCTGTCTGAGAGAAATCAAACTCATATCTCACTGAAGGGGTTCCCAATCTCTATACAGTTACATTTCCTCAGAAGGAAAGGTGGGGACAAGGCTGATTTTACCTGTCAGATCTTTCTTTGAAACATAAGAAAATCCCAAGTATCTGCCCTCAGTCCTTAGGCTACAGGGTCATGTTCCTTCTCTTTGGCATGCCACTGAAAGCAAATGACTGGATGTTCTGTGGCAATGCTCCAGCAAGCAAGCTCCTAGCCAGGCAGCAAGCACACTGTGGGAAAAGGAGTAAACATCTTTCCACAAACGGGTGAGACCAGAGCCTCATAAACCTCAGGCAAACACACTGGACAGTAGATGCCTGTAAAGGATTATATAAAGCGCTGGCCATGTCATACATTTAAAATTGTGTGTATTTACTTTTTTCAGAAGAAAGGTTTTAACCTTCCCTGATGAGGGGACGTCCTAGGGTGACACAAAGGATCATGCTCAGGCAGGCAGGGCTGACTCCAGGGGAAGGTGCCTTGAGGAGCACTTCACTCTGACTCTCCCTCTCACCTTGCTGGTTATGGCATGTGGTGTGGACTGTTTAGGGGCCTGTGTGGATGAAGAGGCAAGGCATAAGGCTCAGGACCCCACTGTGAGGAGGAGTGGCAGAGGGAAAGAAGTTTCTTCCCTTAAAGACTTCAAAGAGCTTTCCTGGAATTTGTTCCTTTCCTCACCCAAACAGAAGGAGGAAGAACAGCATTAAACTTATGGAGTGGTAGTGTTGTCATAAATCATGATTTCATGATTTAATGAAGTGTAGTGTATTTCTTCTTAAAGTTTGGGCTTTTGTATTCTCTCCAGGTTGAGGAAACAAGAAAATATATGGCATCAGGGTCTGGAGAATAACTTGAAAACAGTCACCTTTCTAATATTAACATCAAATAGTAAACAATTGATAGGTCAATGCTGAAATGTACTTCCGAGTACTGTTGTTTAAAAAGCATTATGCAGAATTAATTCTGGTTTTGTTCATTTTGAGATTTTAGACCCCATTTCAGGTTTTGTGGCTCTTGAGTACTGTCTGTTGAATAATGGAGCTTGAGCATCCTCTGACTTCATCACAGCCAGGAACATTTTGTAAGTCCCCCCCTTTGGAGATGGGGGAGACCCCCTTCAGGGCTGGGGAAGCCTGGAGCAGGAGAGGAAGTCTTCAGCCAGGAGCTATGGGGAGCGATTAAGAAGGAGATCACCTCCCAGCGTCAGGGAGGCATCAGACACCAGTGTATTTTCCCTGAACAGTTGTCCCCTGTACCATCTGATCCCATATCCAGCCCAAGAGTTCTGTTCATTCCTCCACAGCCCAAACCCAAGACCCAAGCAGCCCTGGGAACAACTCGATTCTCCTTGGTGGCTCATTAGCAGCTGAAGAGGAAACCCAGTGGGAAGCAATTCAGTCCCAAGTGCCAGTAATCTCTAAATCCATTTCTATGTGAATTTCCTGGAGGCCTGCAGCTCCCTATTCACTCTCCCTATTCCACAAGAGTGCTCTGGCTGGGGCTACCACAGAGATTTGGTTCCTTGTTGTGTCTCCTGCAGGCAGCCTCCTCTTGCAGCCTGGAATCCACAAAGGGGGATTCCCGCCTGTGCCAAAGCAACTTCCTGCATCCCTGTTCTTCTCTCACTGGAGACCCTATCTGTGCACACCAAAGACACTGCCTTGCTTCTTTGCTTGGGCCTGGACAATTTATAACAACTAGTGAACATTGAGGACACATGCTTTGGCTGGCACTGCAAGGAAATAAGAACATATTCCCTCTCGTGTCATCTTCTCCTCTCCTGGACGTGCAGCCCAGCAGCAGCTCCTGCTCTGAGCTCCCTGCCGGGTTATTCCTGCCACTTACCCTCTCCTGACAGCTTGAGGGAGAGCTGTGCTGCCTGCTGGGAGGCATCAGCAGGGACAGCGCTCTCCTGTGTCCCCCACAGGCTATCACTCCCTCCTGTTGCACAAGGAGGTGTGCACATGCATGAGTTTATGTGCACACACATGCTCCTGTGTGTGTGTGTGTGAGCAGAGCCTGGGACATTGCTGCTCTCTCTCTGTTTAGAGTGGGTCAGGACAGCGGGGTATTATTTAGTCTTTCCCCTACACACTGCCAGAGGAGGGAGAGAGGTGCTATATATGTTGGATATGGGGCTAACCTGGACTAGCCTAATCTTTATTTTTGCCGTTTCCCATTCCCGAGAAAAAGAGGGAAAATAAAGCCAATCCTGAATCACTGTGGGGTGTATATTGCCTTATAGCAAAGCCGTGGTTTAATAGCAGCTTTTTGTTGAGTCACTCAGGTAGTTTCTTTCTGGAGGAAGGATGGGATTAAAAGCAGATTAAAATGATCAGTGTTTCTCCAGTATTTCAGTATCAATCCAGTCCTTGATCTTCAGGAAGAATCTATCTCTGAACAAAAATATTTGCCAAAAGTACAGAAAGCCAAAATTTTCATTATTATGTCTCTGTCTGTTTCTCATATTGCTCACTTAGAAAACAACACAATAAAATGTTTCATTACCCCTTACTAGCTGCTGAGAAAATTCTGGAGTTACATTGAAACATCAAGCTTTCAGATGACTGCAACTTCTATCAAATACTTCTAAAGACAACCAAAAATGTCTCCATTAGAAATACAAAAACATTTTGTGACCAATACTCTCCTAGGAAGGTTTATTATAGTCCTAAAGTCAATTCCAGCTCAGTTTGGTGTGGTTTTTTGTTTTTTTTTTTTTCCCAGATATCTACTAAACTGTATTGTGAGAAAAGTATAAAGAATTTTTTTTCATTAGATTTTTATTTTAATCACCTAAAAATCATTCTTATGGAAATGAGAAAGACAAAAAGATTCCCCAGGGTCTGAAAAACTTCACTGATTTGCATCATTAACACTGAAAAGAACTTGCCTGGAAATGGCCCCTTCACGTTTTCTTTTATTTACATTTCCAGACAAATACAAAATTAATTTCAACAAGAAGGTTTCTTGTAGATTCATATCCCATTTTGATTAGTCTAGCCATTAAAACATGAATATAGCTTGCTGTGCTTTGATGGACTGATTTAGTCTTTGTTATACTGGAATTTTAATTTTTTTTTTAGGTTTTTTGTTGATTTTTTTTTTAGTTTTTACTTCATTTATAAAGGGTTTGCAACATGGGGGCTCTGAGTGATCATTGACTGTATTAACATTCATAATTAACACCAGTAATTATTAAGACGCTTTTGGAACAATTACCATTTGTGGTATGGAATGAGAGAAAAGTGACATTCATTTAACAAAACTCTGGTTTCCGTTTAACGAGTCTGTCGAAGCATAAGCAAAAATGGAAAAAAAAACCAAAACAGAGCACACTAAATATATATTTAAATGCAGACAAATTTCTATGGCAAAGTAGTTCTTTCAAAGCTGGAATCAAAATTTTAAACAGTTTGCCTTCTTTGTGTCTTCTGAGGAGTTTTACGTAACAAACTTTCAGTGTCATCACTAATAGCAGTTCATGCCAAGGATTACTTTCTTAAAACTGCTACTCAAGCCTGGTGATTTGCAGTACACTTCTTATTACAGGATACATTATGCAGAAACCCTCTGCTATGTGATGGGACATGGCAACCCTGCTGTGAGAATGCCTATCAGCGCTTCTTTTAAGGCCCTTTCTCAATTGTCAGCAAAGTATTTTTTAAGGTTAAAAGGTGTAAAATTATTCTGAAACGCTTTTCTGACCTGTCGCCTATCACTGCAAAAAGCTATAGTTCATTTTTTTCTAAAATTGTATTTTTAAAATGTGATATTATAAGAATAAAGCTAGTAAGAAAAATACAGTTTTCTATGCTTTTCATTATATTTTTCATAATTTTTTCTGTGCTGATACACATGAAGATTGGGAGTCCCTTTTTATTTCTGATTTTCTTCATTATGATTCTTACTTTCCTGTGAGTCAGTTATGATGTGCAATTAATGAGAAAATAGCAATTACAATAAAAATCTTTTAATTTCTATTATTTTTTGGATTTTCAAATGAATTCCTGAATCATATTCTCTAATGTAAAAGTCAAATGCAGCAGGGTCATGAAGCACAATCTCATTTTACTGGTATATAAAGCTCACAAGATCTGTCATTCTTCAAGTACTACCTGTACTTTGATTGAAACAACAGTGAATATCAGCAAGAAAACTAGAAGAAGGCTTCTATTCTTCAGACTGGTGGCTGGCTTTTATGGCTTTGCAAGCTGCTTAACTCTAGATTTCCCAGGCTACATGCACGATTCAAGGTCAATGATCCTATAGTTTTAAATCCTGTGCACAAGAGGTTACCATCTCCCATTGTCTGTAGCTTAAGATTTCCAATGGCAGCTAACTATTTATGTGCTGGTAAGATGCTGGAAGGTATCTGAAATCACTTCACACTGTGTTCATGGACTGTTCTATAGCACAATCTTATCTGACGATACTGGAGAGCTCAGCCCTGCTGTAAAGAAGCGTCGGACATGAAGGGCCTGATTTTCCCATCTGATATGTGATACATGCACACTACAATGTGAGTTGCAGACAGAGCCAAGAAGAGAAGTAAAAACAGGTGGTGCAGCTGAAAACAGAAGCTATGCAAGGTTTATGCATTGAGTTTTGTGGCCTGTAGTAGAACACCAAGGTGATTACACCTAAGAAGTCTTATAGCATTGCTATAAGAAGTGACAAAAGCAGTAAGAAGGCATTATCATTTTGCACTCAGGTGCCTAGGAGGTTTGTATCAGTCCTTTCCAACATGGACTCATCCTCTTTTCCTGACAACCACCTCAGCAGTCTGAGCCTCCAGAAAGGTTTTCTTTCTGTATTCTTCAATGCAGTTAGTGGTGAGGTGTGCAAGTGGAGCAACTACTGTGTACTGCACTGGCATTTCCAAAAGGCGGACTGCACATTCTGCTTCACATTGATTTTATCACAGCCTCTTTATTATTTGGCTATATCTCATCAGCATAAAGTCTCATCTTAGTCTGCTTGCTCATACCTTGATAACCAAACAGGAGAAGGTTGCCATTCATACACACATAGGTGATCGCACCTCATGTTTTTTGGACCATACAAGTATAAACTACGTGTTCCCCAGCAAGAAACACTCCAGAAATCTGCTCTTCCAGAGGCATGGCCTGCCCCAGCATCCCTGGGGCCCTTCATCCCTGTGTCTGTGCAGGATAAGAGCAGGGCTTATCTTCACCCAGGTCCTGGGTTCAGAAGCAAGTGTTTAGGTCTCAGACATGAAACCAGAAAGTGAGATTTCACATCACAGCACAAAGCACAAGGCAAAGGAGCACAGATGCTGTCCTCCAAAGCTGATGTCTATCCAGCCAGCAGTGCCTAGAGGAGCTTGCAACATCCAGCACACATAGCCCTAAATCTCCTCCCATGGATGACTGTTTACTGCTATGCAAAATGGAGTGATTAATTCAGACAACAAACCAGAAAATTTTTAAAACCATACCCAAGGATTTAAAATTCTATACTTAGAAGTTGCTAACAAATACAAAGTGCAAATGACATCATTGTAGTCTAGAACTAAACATGTAAATCTTAGTACTGGACAATTCCAGATGAGATTGTTATAGGTGCCACAGGATGATCTTTTAAGTTAGACCCTGAAAAATACGGTCATTGTATTTCAAAATATATATTTATATATATGCAAAGTAAAACAAGTCTCTCCAATTGAACAGTTACTCTTCATTCCCTATCAGTCCTTCTGCAACCATTCTGAATGCACAACAGCCTTCTCTTACTCAGCTCCTTAAAACCCCACTTTCTTTCACAGGGAGAAATCCAAGGAAGCTGTGAAGTGAAACTCACCTTTGACTCTCTCTAGACACTTTGTCCTTGGAGAAGGTAATTGTATGCTCACCCTGTGCATTTTTAGGAATGGCCAGAATCCCTGGCACATCCCAGACATGAAGATACGGAGTGGTCAATGTTATGTTAGCAAGCTATTTGGGACCAGACTAAGACACCTTTTAAAATCACTTGAAGCTTGCCAGACGCTCTTCACAGAGGTCTTGGGTGCAGTAGAATTCATCTGCTTTAACATTTAAAATTAATCTGTCTGAAATTAAAATAAGGGTTCCTTTTATCATATTGAAAGGAAATGTGCAAATCCAGAGGCATCTCACCATTAAGTAGATATCTATGACTGGGACCTTATTACGGGTTGAAGATAAACCATTCATAGACCTACAAACTAAGATTTGGGAAATATTTACAAGAAGCTGCTATTGTTCTTCTGGAGTTCCTTATTCAATTTCTCTGCATCCAAATTCCAGCTGTGATCTCCAGATAAGTGAGGAATAATAGGCAAGATTATTGTCTTGATGTCATTTTAACACTATCTTTACATCTCTTTCTATGTAATCATTTCCATGACATTACCACAATGGAGACGATAGGGCAGAAGAAACCTAGAAGGAGCAATCCTCAGGAAATGAGAATTTTGTTTTTAAAGTAATTCAGAGACACTACCCAAACACCTGCCAAAGGAGATCCCTATGCAAAAGAGGAACCATCCTGAAAATTCTTTTTTAAGCACCCACTGAAGCCAATGGTTGGGTTTTGCAGGAAGTCTGGATTGCAGGCATCTGTGGGAAGCCGTGCTCCACAATGTAGAATGATTTGGAGGACCTGTGTTCCCCCATTAAACCCAGAACACGGCTATGGCCATAATCCCAAGTAAACAGAAATCCTGCTGCTAATTGTGGTGTCATGTGTTATGGCATTTAATTATTATCAGTTAATGCTAAGGTCGTATTTTCTTGGCCTCTAAGTCAGGATGGTGACCTAGTCATGTTCAAAGCCCTGCAAACCAGCAGCTTGAAGGCAAGGCTGTTCTCCAAAGGTCCAGCTGGAGACCATAACCCAGTTGTGCCAGCTTCCCTCATGGATGGTCATGAATACCAGGGAGTCTGCCAGCAATGCCTGGGAAAGCTTGCAGACTCAGCAGGATCCTTTGCCTGCACAGCTTTCACTGCTTACTGTGCCCAGTCTAACTGAGATACTGTGCACCTGAACTCTTTCTTGCCCAAAGAGAGAGAGGCTACAGATACAGGTAGCATTTTCCAAAGCAAGGCTTTGGTAGGGAAGAAGTATCACGTCTCCAAGGGTTAGCAGGGGCAGGCAGATGTGAAGAAAAGAAAGCAAGTCAGTCACATTCATCAGCAGTGTGTTCAAGACAGATATATGCAACTATTGTTTCTTAATTTAGAGGTGCAAATAAAATAAATAAATGTCCAAACAAGATAAGAAATTAAGAATACTATTTTAATGTCCAAACAATAAATATCAAGACATAAAAATTAGTGGAAATACTGCAACAATATCCAGATTATTAAAATTATCTTATGTCATAATCTAAACCATCATATTTTTGCACAGTACATTGATTTCAACTCAGTGTTTTTCATACACACTTGGTATGAATATGTTGTTCTCACTTCTTGCACAAGACAGTAAATTTTTCTGTGCACTGTACAATAAAAAATAAAGACACCACTTTTTTTTCTGCTATTTCTTCCTTTTATTACACTGGTTTTCCATTTTCAAGGTTTCCCATACTTTTCAAAGAACCCCATATTGCTGAAATTTTTTTTGCATAGTCCACTAGTGAGTAATTAAAACAAAAAAGGCAGCAATTTTATGACCATTTTTTCATACAAAACGTGCCCTAAAGCAGTGGGCAAAGTGAAAAAAATGTTTTAGCCTGCTTTTAAAACTACAGTGGTGTTACATATACATACATACATATGCATGCAAACCATATAGATATACTTATAAAATACAAAGAAATCAGATGAGGTAACAGCACCCCCTTCTGAGAGTTAGGACCAAAGCTTGTGCCCTCCCTCTAAAGCAGAGCAGGGGACTTTTCGTCATGGTGCTTCAGCTTTTTGATATGCAGCTCCTACTTCATGCTTTGTCCTACTGTGCTAAACTAGAGACATGTACATACTATCTGCTCCTCACTCTGTCACTGTAAGAACTCCTTGGTTACAAGGCAGCATTTATAATTTGGAGCTACGAAGTCCACAAAAATTTATTTTCATCAGCTCATGTGTTCAATTATTCCATGTATAAAATAGCCCTTGAAATGGCCATTTTGCAGGCAGGGGACAGGTGGAGAGAGGTGTGAAGGGCTAGTGTAAATCAGCAGGAATGTAATTTCTCTCTTCAGCAACTCAGCTTTCCTGGGGGTGAAGCTTCATCTCTTTGGAAATGGGCACAGCCTCCTATTCCCCATACCCTTTGCCTCCCGTAGTTTGAGGTTAGGGCAGGAAATGACCAGGATCCTGTCTCCTGCTTGTAGCAGCAAGGGTTTAAGATGTCGTGTCTGCAACACCTTCTGGGATCATTCCCAGAGTCACTCCACTATCATCATAAGGGCTACAACAACACTCTTTATGCACCTCCCTTACTATGTACCTACACCAGAAAACATGGCCTTGGTTCCTCCCTTGGCCTGCCAAAAGGTTGACTTACCTACTAAAGAAGGGCATTTTCCACACTCTAATGGAAAAACCAGACCAAGATGATTTCCTGCCTCATCCATTTTTTTCCAATAGCAAATTTCCCCTCAAGCAATTTCATCTCAAAGGGAATGAGAATATTCTTTCCCCATTTGCTCAACACATAGGCTCCTTTACACAGCATGGTACAGGCAGAGCTCTTGTAAGGCAGCAGAGAGCAGCCCTGTGAGCAGCTCTGTGCCACCACACCAGGCTTTAGTGGCATCAGGCCACAGCAGCAGCCCACAGATCACCAGCCCAGAGACAAACTAAATCATACCAAATAACAGCAATCGTGCCACAAGACGCACAGAGAGCAACTGGGAAATATGGCCAGAGTGAAGAGTCAAAAAGATACTGTAAATCTGCTTCTCAAATTCCCACTTCTCCTTGAGAACTGATTGTGGTATCCCTCAGCATATCCTACTCTGGATAAAGAGTAGTTTGCATAGACAGTATTACAAAAAATCTGTAGAGTTTACAAAAAAGCAACTAATGGAATAGCAGAAAGTTATTTACTCTTTTTTTGGTTTTTTTTGAGCTGAAAAAGAAAGAAATGTGTTTGATGGAAGGTGCTAGAATAAGGAAAATAGTGAAGGATGCAACTTAAAGCACAGCAATCCACCTGACACTGAGCTATGTATAATTTACCATGACAAATCAGTGCTCTAGCAGAGAGAGTCACAGCATGTGAAGAAAAAAATTAGCACAAACTGAAGATAAGATAGACACCATTTTCTACTTGTAGTGATAGGAAAAAAAGTAAAAATTAAGCCAAACAAATAGAAAAAAAAATCAGTCATACTGGAAAGGAAAAAGGCTCTACCAGGACATGTACAAAGGTACGCATCACTGAAATGCAACATCAGAATTCCATAGCATCATAAGGAAAATATTACAGCTGAAAAATTATTAAAGTACACAAAAATTTATGAGATAACGATGAAGCTGTTGGAAGTGCCTTCAGCAGAGATTTTTGCAGCCCAAAACCTGTAGCAAACAATATGCCAAGGTAACTATGGATAAAGTTACTGAGATGAGAATTTATAAAGTAATTACAGTCCATAAAAGTGGATATGCCTGAAGCCCAGATTACAATGGTACTTAGTACTTGGTTTTGGCTCAATGTTGTTATGTGTAGGGCTTTGGCATGTGAAGAACCTCCACCAGTACACAAAGAGAGTGCAAAAAATGAAGTTAATTGGGGGAAAGGGTTCAAAACATACCTACACACTTGGGATCTTTCAGGTCAAGGGTAGCAAACTCCCTAGCTAATGTCTACATTCCCAATAAGACATATGCACAGACCAAGATGATCATAAATTCATACAGAAAATAAAATACAGGAACATAAATGGACAAGCATTTTTATTTTGCTTTAGACGTTTTTTAAAAATGACCGGTGGTAAACCAGGAATCATAGTAAGGGTAAATGGCTTCTCCTGGGAACACAAGGGAGGTTGCAGAGAACCTCTGACCCGGAAATTCCATGCTGAGCAGGATCATCAAGAGCAAAGAAGAGCTTTTCCTTGCTCTCTCCAGGCACTGACAGTTATCCCCCGAAGAAAACTGCATTACTGTGCCTGGAAGAAGTGCACACCCATGCACTCCCACCACAGCTCAGGTCCCTGAGCTGGCCCCTTTGAGAGTACAATTGATTCAGAAGCATTTAAGCTTTACTGCCAGCCAAGTCCATTTTCATCTCTAACAGCTCCTGCTCCATTCTGTCTCTAGCAGGGCTGGGCATATCTGACTCTTCAGCCCTTGTGGCATGGGATCTGACCTCCTGCTTCTCCCAGTGTGGCTGGGAGCCAGGGGATTACCTGGGCATAAACTGGAACCCCTCTGTTGCACCAAGAAAATGTTTCACAGAATCACCTGTAAACAAAAATGGCACCTCACCAGCCACAAAAAGAACGTACTAAAACAAACAGTATCATTACTTGAGGTGAGAATAAGAGACAAACCCCTTGTATTACCAAAGGTTCTTAGTCTACATGCCTAGCCCAGAAAAGTCTACTGGATTAGATTTGGAGTGGAAACTAAGACAGGACTTTGAAAGACAACAGATTCTGTAATGAAATAAGTTGTCATGCAAGAAAAGAGATCCTGCAATTTTGCCTTCATACTATTTTTTACATTTCCATCATAGTTCTCCTAATCCTTTGGAACACTTGGAAGCTTAAAATTTCCATTGACTAATTCAAAGAAAGAAATGTCCATTCAGTATCAGCCATCTGACTTTTCTACTATTTCTTTGAAATTACTGTCAAAGATGCCCACATCTTGAAAGATGGACTTTGTGAAAAGACTTTGAACCAATCACAGCAAAAGTAATCATAGTAGAAAGGGTGCAGAGGCTGAGGACATGCCTATCAATAAAGGTTTGAAGCTATCTATGGAAGTGTAAAAAATACTATATAAAGAACATAAAAGCAGGAAACTATTTGATAGATTATAATCCAAACAGTTATTCTGACCAGCATGGAATTTGGAGGTGCTGCAGTAGTCTGTAGAAAAATTGAGACAAGGTTTGGAACATCATCAACTGCAGGACAAACTATGTAATTCTGCCTGGCAGGAAACATTCAAATATCAACCAAACTAAGCACTAAGTTATAACAAATTACTTCCTTTATGGGAAAATATTAACATCATCCCAAAAAATTCAAACGAAAATTCTATCTCACTAGGCTAAAAAACACCTGCTTTTGAATTTTGAGAGGGAATATAAATGTTACACAAACCCAAGGAACATTCGAGATGCTGAAGTGTCATACAAATGGGGTAGAAATGATGGGAGCGACTGAAAGCCCAACACAGAACTGTCACCCCTGCAGGTGATTGTGGTGGCCCAGCGAAGCCAGCCCCATGGCAAATACCCTCTTAGTGCCCACAAACTGCTGATGGAAAGAGGCAGTACAAGCCACCATCTTCACTCCAGGCTGGAAGGCTACAGCCAAATGTAAGCAAGGCTACAGCAGCTTAACAAGCCTGTGTCTCCCAGCTGAGACACAGCAGCTGGTGCAGCCTCCCCAAGGACACTGAAATGCTCCAGCCTTCAGCAGGACAGGGCATGCTTGCTGCCGGCTGATGTTCTCAACCAAGAGCCTCAACACATTGTTACGGAAGAGTCTCACTGGACAGACACAAGAGGGATAGAGTCCCCACTGGCCAGAAGGAAAGAAAGCCCACGTCTGCAGTGCGATGCTCTCACGAATCAGTGTGTGCCAGAGCTTGGGGCTCCCTCCTCACTCTGTTGATATGCTGTCACACCAAGCTGAAGTGGCTCAATTGGATCCAGCACCTCTTGATAATCAGTGAACATAAATGTGGCACTGAATGGAGGCACAGCATTGCATCTTTCAGCTCTGGCAGGACTCTTCCTTGCTCCAGCCCCTCTGCTCAGCACGACAGCACATCAACAGGCCATGCTGAGAGGAGAAACAACATGAGGCACAAAGGGGCAATGCTAACAGAAGCATGGGTACATGGCAGAGGAGAGCTGAAAGCACCTGAGCAAAGAGGAGAGAGAAGGAAGAAAAAATTAGGTTGATGAGAATCTGAATGAAGACTTTATGGGGGGGGGCAAGGCAATGTATTTCTGTGCTTGCACTTTTCCCTTTACACAGCCAAAAGCAAGAAACAGAAATGATGGTTTTTATACTGTTCATGATGAAATTCAGTAAGGAAATAGAAAAGAGATTCAAAGGCAGAGCTCGGAGAGCTCCCACTCCCAGGCTGCTAGGCCAGTAATTTTCAAGCTGTGGTCCATTGTGACTTGCACTGCCAGACTGTGTTTACCCTGTGACTTAGTGCCAGCAGTACTGCTGGATAAGGCCTTTCAGCAGATCAGCATCAAATCCCATTTTCAAAGACTTAAAAACAATAACAACAAAACCCAAAAGCCTCATTTAAAAAATCTGCTCTGTAGAAAACCTTGTTGTGATATTCTACATTCTGGACAATTCCTCCACCAACTTTTAAATGAGTATATTTGGGCATTATAAGATATCTGTTTTGTGTGGATTTTTGAGCATAGTGAAATATATATGTCGCCCTGATCTTTTCAGCCTTCTCTTCTGTTTCACAGTTTTCATAGTTTAGGTTGTTTCTCGCACAGGTGTTATAAACAGAAGCAATGTTATAAACAGAAGCAATGTTTTCCTTAAATCAAGGGAAGTTTACGTTCTTGCTCTTAGAGATATGGACAGCTAAATGGACAGTTGTCTTAACCAATGGGGATGGGGAGAGGTGTCAACCTTCTCCCCCAGTCCCTGGCCTTTGTAGAAATACTATATAAAGTGGAGTCAGATTTTTTAATAAACAGTTCATGCCTTCTCACCAGTGTGTGTGTGTGTGTGTGTCTATGTGTCGAACAATGACATATATATGGTTTCAAAGCTTATCAACTGGCTAAGAATGTACATCTTGTGCAGGAACATAAAGGAGACCCACACAATCTAAACAATGACATTCAACTTGAATGAGAAGTAAATTTGAAATTACCATGGCTTTTCAGTACTTGTACTTCACCCTGCTTATGTGTTTTGAGAGAAGCACTGTTGAGGCACTGAAGAATGCAGCCATGAAGCTCAATATCAGCCACACAAAGCCTTATGTTGGCACAGACATCTTCTACTTCTGTGCACTGAGACATTGATACCTGCTGAATGTCCGTAAACTTCTTTGGCTCACATGAATAGAAAGGAATATTTAAAAATCTAGAGAGAATGAAAATTCCTGGTCACCCTGAACATGAAAAGAGTAGCGCAAGCTTGGGAAAAACCCAGGCAAAAAGTTTTTCTCAAATGGCTACACCAGGAGTTAGAACAGTTGACCCAGACTGCAGTTTTGCAGCTAAAATGGCAAATGTCCTTTCCCTTGTCTGATGTTCTGTTCCATGACCTGTTCAACAGTTTCCTCTCTTTCACTCTCTCAAGCTCAATGCTTTTATTTTAATTATCCTTATGTCTTCCTCTGTTTCTCTTGCCCCTCTCATCCTAGTAATTTTGTCCTCTTGCTGGCTGGGATGTCAGCCTTGGTTTGACCTCCTACCACAGTAACTACTTTTTTCTCTAGGCAGTCTCCAAGAGCTGATTTTTAAGGTTTATATTTATTTCTCTTTTAAATCACCTCCCAAGCCCCGCTCTGCCACAGCAGTTATAAGAAATGAACCAGTGATAAATGGTAGGGATAAAAAGCTCTTGATAAAATGAAACTAGATGAACTAAAGTGTGTTGGAAGGTACATTGCTGGTTTCTTTCTCCTATATCTACCATTTACAACCCACTTCTCAGAGCAGAAATTAGAGATTATACATAGTATTTCATCCAGTCCCAGAGTACAGTGGCAAGTGCAATACAGCAAATATACCAATAAAGGTCACTTCAATCAACCACACAGAGGTTACTGATGGGCATATATATAGTCATGCTATGCAATGATGAAAGTTTTTTTATGACAAAGCATAGTCCAGGAGTAAATTATTCACCTCTTCTGGGCCAGCAGCACAGAAGCTGTGTTCTGGAGCACCCACTTGCATCAGAGAGAGAAGGACCAGCGAACAGCAGGCATAATTTCTTTGGACTCAGATGTGTGCCTTTAGAACTCCAGACCCCACAAGACACATCAGAAAGCTAAAGAAGCCCAACTTCAAGCAAACCAGCTACTTACCTCTAGAATTAAAAATTGTGACACAATAACAATTGATTTCCTATATCCACGATCAGTGGCTACATTCAGTTAACTCAGATGTGTGCTGGAGTAGTAGAGCACATGCAAATTACGGGGTATTAAATATTCTGCAAAAATATTATAACTGAGAGGACAGCAGTAAAAGACAGAGTGTGAATATTTTTGCCCTATTACTGCATCTTCTGACTTTCCTGCTCCAGATGCCTTTGTCTTTTCTGCAGTCTCTCCTAAATGAAGAACCAAAGCACGTGTGTGAGAGGGTGCTTTCCCAAGAACCCTTACGAAAATCATAATACAATACCAGGAATACAACTTCAGCAGGCACATGGGCTCTCTTCTCCCCTGGCTGCAGTAGTCACACTTCTGAGCCTGTATTTCTTGCCTGGAACAGCAGTCACTTTGCTATCTGTCCAGCCAGCATCCTTTTGTTGATAAGTGAAGTTTTGGCACTGCAGATGTGATAAGAATAAAAACATTTAAGCAATCAGTTAATCTAACAAATATGTTAAATATAGTGAGACAATACCCACTGCTTTCATTGGCACCAGACATAAATCTCAGAGAAAATTGCACAGATGCAATCAGAGTTGAACACAAGAAGTGTTTGGCACATTTGAGCTCTGCTACCCTGAAGATAAGACTTGAAAAAAGGACAGACTGCCTATCAATACCTTCACAGAGCACACCCTTTTGAGCTCTATAAATACATTACATTCTCACCACAATACTTTTTTTCCCCCCTAGGAGTGTCTTTAAACATACATGCCTGCTTTTCTATCCTGAGATATATTTTTAACATCCTTTTGATAACTTTCTCCAGTTTGGATTATTAGTGAGCTACTTAATTGTAGCTAACATTTTCCAACATTACTCAAAATCCCTGCCAATACAGAAAACTGTTTCTAAAGAAAGCACTTTTAATAAAATATTTGTAATAAGGCACTTGCCAGCTGTTTGCAGGTGCCCCTCACTGTCAAGTCTTACTAATGGAAGGTGGTAAACAACTTCCTGGAGGAGACTTCTCAGAGATTTTCAGTTAAAGCAAAGCTGTTTCACACTGTAATGGCTGAGTGGGGTCTCCAAATTGAACGTAATTTGGAATAGTTGAATTTTCCAGGCAATTTGTTTTATTAGAAACTCTCCTAAATTTTATAGATGTTTGTAAAAAATAACTTTTTGAGAATAGACCTTGTTTTCTACCTCCCATTTTTATGTTCCTCTCATGACAAACCATTTTTTTCAACTTGCAAATATGTTTTTCTCTCATTCAAGGTAAGAGTAAGAGAATTTTTTAAGTTAATTCAAGTTGAATTTTTCATGCATTTTAAGCAAATCCTTTTCAGCTTGCCTGTGTGCTTTCCTCTTCAGAATTAAAGTTGCCCTGATTTAAAATATTTTTAAACCACCACAGCAAGAAATAAATGAAACTAAAACCTAAAACCTTTTGAATTTTGAATGAGAATGTACACACAAGTTTTTAAATATGATTTAGCTAATCCCAGTAAATTTCATACCTCTATTAATTCACAAGATCTCATCTGAGTGATCACAACAAGATTATTCTTAGATTTTTAAAAAATGCTCAACTGTTAGTATCAATTCGGAGTTAAAAAGACAGTTCAGTAGCCTTAAGACAAGGTGAGAAACCTCAACTTCTCTTACAGGTCTAGAAACAGCCCATTTGGTGTTTCCATACAGCACATGCCTCCATGTCTCTCTGGTTAAAAGCCAAGGGTCTTTCAATAGTTGAAAGCACAGGACACGAAGGAGCCAGCGATGAAAGCCACCAAATCTGCTTGAGTTTCAAGAGATGTTTGGACAATGCTCTCAGGCATATGGTGTGATCCTTGGGGTTATCCTGTGCAGGGTCAGAAGTTGGACTCACTGATCCTTGTAGATCCCTTCCAAATCAGAACACTCAATGATTCACTGACAATTGTCTGATACAAAAATATTATATTTTTTTCCCTTGAAGTTGCAGTGATACCTCAATATGACATTATGAAGTGTTATGTGAATTGATCTATCAAGACCGGCGATGCCTTTGTTGGTTTTAAATTGCTCAAGGATAATTAGAGAGTAAAAAAATACTCCAGCTCATTTTTCTCATTTTGATCCCAGGAATGCCTCCCAGCTCCTACATTTATCTGTGCACCCCAGCTGTGTCCAAATCCAGGACAGGGGAGAATCTGACCTACAGCATCCCTTTTAGCTCAGTTCCTCACTCCAGTTCTCTTGTCTTCATGGACAGAACCAAGGATCACAGACTGGAAAGAGCTGGGCTGTATCTCAGCATAATCCAGACAATTGGGGTGCCAGAGAAGAGGATATGCTGCAGAATTATTGAGGCAAAATCACAGACACCAGCACAGGGAGGCCAAAGAAGGATTTCTCTAAATCTGATCCCGACCCCATTCAAGTTTCCTAGAAGACCAAGGGCCCAGGCATGAGAAATCAGGTTTATAAAAACCCTTCACAGGAGGTGGATGAAGAGAGCCGTTCTTTCCATAATGATACGGCTGGCAGGGATAAGAGACAGGCAGGGATGAGACCAGCCAGGCCAATAGAAAGGTTCCACACAGTGACCCCACAGGAACCAAAATATTGACATCTCCCAGCTGGTCAGATGATGAGGGAAAGATTGCTGTGGCACTGCTAACTAAGCCTGAGGTAGAGTGGTTTGGACCTCAGAGTTTGGAAGAACTTGACAGAGCTCAGGAAAGATGAGAGTGAACATGAACACTGTTCCCATGTGCCACACTTAGAAGTATAAACTGACCTTGCCACTAAGACAAAGATTTATACAGACCTGCAGATATATGGCAATAGCTCTGCTGTGGCTTTGGAGGCCTAGGACCATCCCAGAGGCCATGGAATGACTTGCAGGGAGGTTTGTTTTTCTATTGAACTGATGTATCTTGAGATGAAAAGCCTCATGTTGATATGGACATGTCTGCCTAATATGGACAGACTTCACAGGTGGGTTATACACTTATGAGATGACTATTGACATCACAGTCTTCACCTCCAAATACCCTATGTGAGAATGTAGTCAGGGAACAATTATTTGGCCACTTTGAAGGTTCATCCTCTACACCAGCATGGAAGATGCACCATCTGAGCATCCCAAACAATTGAGAGCTGGGAGGACTCAGAGTTGACTCGGAGTTGGCTTAAGTTTGATGTGAGACCTTCAGATGTGCCATTGCATTGCCCTGCTCCACAGTTCAGCCCTGGCCCAGCACAAAGGAATTTGTTCAGTTTCCAGAATTACACTGCCCTTCATTAAACCTGAAGAGTGACCTTCTAGGAAGGAAGGCTCCTACTTTGCTGCTCACTTGCACAGCAGTGAAAGAACTGTTACAACTCATCCCCCAAAACACAGAGTGTTTTTTTCCACTGGTTAAATGAAATATTGAAACTAGGCAGGAAATCCCCCGAAGTTTAGCATGCAAGGTAAAAACTGTATTCCAGGGATTTCAAAGCACTTATATTAGGCTGTAAGTAAGGGCACTCAAAGTTAGCATGAATGATAGATCCAGAACACAAGATAGGTTTAAAGTTATCCACAAATAAACACATCTACTTGGCAAGTCCAGCCAATGAAAGCAATAAAAGGCTGCAAGCTGTAAAACTATTTGGTTGAAGGTTGTATACTCCTAGAGTACCACTGACATCTAAATACTGCCCTTTAGCATGCCTGAAGCCTGTGAGGCCAGCAGTGCCAAAGTGTAAAAGACAGACATAAAGAATTTCAGCCTTCACCACAAAATTATTTTTCTCTCAGGTTTTGCCAGGTTTGGAAAGCCAGAGAAAGGGATCAAAACTTGGGGCAAACAAAGTTCTGAATTAAAAAAAAAGACAGTCTGAAACTTCTGGGGAGTTACTGGAAAAGAAATTACAGCTAGCTGACATCTTTCCATCAAATTTCAAAAATGCTGGATAAAATGTCATGCAATCCCCAGTCCCAGGATACAATCTCTTTGAAATCTGTGGGCAATATCACAAATATGAGCTTGGGCATGCTTAGCATGTACCATTGCACAGAAGGTTTGTGAGCAGATACCAACATGGAAGTTCACACAGTAATTAAATAAACAGAGAGCAGAATAGCTGGGAAGATTCCAGACACCACATCTTATATCCTTAATCACCCTGCAAACACATTTCAGATTATTCTGTTTTTATTAGTTTCATGTTAAAATGCAAATCACATACTTGTAGTTTTAATAACACAATAAAATAGAAAATAATTTTTGGCATAAAGATCTACTGAATAGATTTCTCCCCCACCAAATTGGCTTGTCCAATACATCCTCTGCTCAGTTTTAGTTCCTTCTCTACATAGCAGCTCTTTTGGTAGGACGCCAAAGCCTATAAATTAACAGTAAGCCTATCCCTTATGAACAGAAGCAGGGACTGTGATCATGTTCAACTAAGATCAAGGATTAGTAAATCAGCATGGCACCAGATTGCAGGCACTATTTAAACCCCACAAGCCTACAAGCCACTGCAGCAATATTATATTCCATCTGGATGTGGAGAACAAAATCTCGTAGTTACAGAGGAACTCACTTTTTACCTTTCCTGTGCAGGCAATTATAAGTCAACTTAAAATGAGCCCTGATTTAATCATGTTGACTCTCTCAAATGCCAGTTGGGAAATAACCCCATGCCGTCACCGCTGGTATCTTATCAAGGACTTTCCATCAAATTACACGTATTTCATTACACCTACTATAAATTATAGAAGACTGCATTTTTTACAAGCAAACTAAATATTGCACCAAAGCTGGCACAAAGGTTTCTTTTTAGAGCTTGAATAAGTGTAATGCTGTCTCACTCCTTGCCTGGCACATGGGGCTGTTTCTGCCACTTGCTGCAGAATCAGGCACACTGCACATGGTGAAGTGTTTTGTTTACTTGAAAAACAGTTTGAGTTCAGAGCTTTGCCAGAAAATGGCCACCCAGTACAGTGTACATCCTATGCACCCTATAATCATTCTCCCCCTCAGGGATTTTTAATTTTTTTTTCCTCCTTAAGAAAGGTACAGGTCTCTTTTATCCTGGATCAAGTGACAAGAGAAAGAACTGAGATGTTTGCTGCCAGGTAAAATACAAAGTCATGGAGGTCCAGGGGGATCTCATTCCACAAACCTACTGCCAAGTTGAAAACAAATGATATTATCAGAAAATGATCACAGAAAGCAAGCCCTGCTCAAAGAAAAACAGTCTTTATTAACCTCTCTTTGAAATTACCTGAAAGCAAAGTCAAAGAACAATGAGGCGGGGGTGACCTGCCTCGCTACTGCTGCTCCCATCAACCATCTTCAGCTGAAGCAATGCCCTGTGCAGTGACAGACTGCTGATGTCAAAACACTGATACCTCTGCAGCCAGAGAAGACACTTGGGCCTTTGGGCAGAGGTTTTGCTCTAACACTGCCTCCCTTGCTGAGCAATAATTTCCTATATCTAAAAATTAAAGCAGAAGAAAGCTGATGCTGTTATTTCCAGTCTTGGTGTCTTTGACTTCTTTTTGCTATGACAAGTATCATGTAAGGAGGGAGTGAAGCCACCAGCTGAGAGGTCCTAATCTTGGACATAGGAGGTGTCTTGTGAATTGAAGTACATCTGTTTTATAGCAGGCACATGAGCTATTTCTACACACTGGGACTCCAGAATCTGTCAGTTCTTGGTCCTGATGGCTTCTGCAGCCACTCTGCCATACCATCCTGGGATGAAAGCTTGGCAGCAGCCAGCCCCTCTCCTCCCCCTTGTCCAGTTTCCTGATGAAAGGCAGACATGCACCCAGGAGTTCCCCATGGTACTGCCCAGACAGATGTCATTTGGTGTCAACAGAGGACCACAACATAAGGGACGTGTGTCCAGGCATACTGTGTATATTTGCATGTTTGTTTGGGATTAATCTGTCCCAGCCTAATAGATTTGATAGTTAAATGTCTGTCTCTAAACTAGCCATAACTCGTTGCTTGTGTCATCAGAAAAGAGAAAGCAGCATTTTGGAGGTGTGATTCATGCCATCTTAAAGCAGATGCCAAAAATACGGTCAAATTCTCTTCCAATTAATATAAAGGCAGTAAGGGAGACAAGTGCACACAGACATTTATTCCGTGAATAACTAAAGACAGCAGATACAAGTTTTAGTCTTTGTGACTCAGCAGCATGGCCTCCTTTGCTGAACACCTGGAGTTTACTGGGATGAAAGTGATCTAAAGTCATTGTCCTGTTAAGGACAAGAATCAATCTGAGACTCCAAATAATATAAACTTAATGTCCATTACTTACTTCTACATTGCACACAGCGCCTGCAGATTTCTGCAACTCACTGCAGGACATATTAAGCAGACCCAGCTGGTTTTGACCTCTTTAACAAGTACCCCACCAAAATCAATTAGCAAATCAGGTTTCCTCCTGCCTCAGAGTGCTCAACTCAGAAATCCCTCTTACTCAGGACTTCCCTGTGGGCAACATGGCTATCAGTATGGATATTAAACATCAATCATCTTTTTTGCACATCTGCTGTGCTGTGTAAAGGAATTTCTTTTCTTTAAATATTTACGAGAGGGAAGGCTGTAAACCTCTCAACCTCTTTATTAAAAGCATTTTAAATTATGTTGCCAGTCATCCTTCATGGAAGAGCCATTGAAATCCCTATGCATAACAATGTTTCTTCTAGAGACAAGTCTAAAAAGAGGCTTTCTTCTATTTCCACTGATGCAGGCATAAGCTCCTTCTTTATAAATACAACTTTCAGTGTGAATTTAAGCCCAAGTAGCCTAGTAACAGCTAGCATATTCTTGAGTACTTTGCTGAAAATGTCACATAAATCATGGTACAAGTACTGAGTTTTGTTTAAGAGAATTGTGTCCCATGTCTGTCATGACAGAGGGACTATTTTAGGAGAGGAGCCCTCTTAAAAATCAGGACCTTTCATTTAATCAATACCTGAAGTTCACTAAAGAGAAAAGAGTTGCTATGCAAATGAATTATTTCTAGTGATAGTATCAGGTTTGTCCCTTTAAATTGCACTTGCAAGCAAAAAACAATTTGTCTCACTTGATGTTTAAGCCACATAATTGCTCAGATGGATATTTATTGGCTTGCCTAGTGTCTGATGGTCTCTGAACAGCTAAGTAAGAGAAAGGAAATGAACAGGCTGCAGAAGTTCTGATTGTGAAACAATTGCTCTTTGGAAGTGTTACCATGCCAAGTGAAAATACAAGAACTGAATGTAATTTGGCATTGCTAGAACTTGTTAGTGCTTTTTCTTCTCTTAGTATCCTCATGTGACAGGATTTGGTTATGAGGAAACTCCTAGAGTAATGCTCTATCAGGTCCGTAAGGAGTTTCAAAGCCTGTCTAAAAAGAGGGAGGAGAGATGGCAAAGGGAATGGAGATCTACAGGACAAATACAACGAAGCCTGGTGTAGCTTTCCCAGTTCCCTTTAAAGCCAAAATGTAAATGCCAAAAGCTCCTCTGTGTCCTTGAATTCTCAAACTATGGAGTAAATGTACACAACCCTTTTTCTACCCCAACCATGCAGAAAAACCCTTCTATCGCTGAATTCTATTCATGTGTCTCAGTAGAAGACATAAAACAAGTTTTAAAAAGTACCCATTGCCAAATAGAATGGTATTTTCAGCAGAAATTTATCATTATATTTGTTAACGAGAGGCTGAAATAATAAATAATCACTAATGCTATCAGCTGATGGGTAGCATTTGTGTCAAACAGCAAAAGCTACTAACAAGCAGTACTACAGTTTCATAACAGGGGCTTTTATTCAAACAAAAAATCCCCACAGGTTTTAGGATTTTTTTTCCTGACAATCTCTGCTGAGCTTATCAAGCTGAGCAGTCATGGAATCAATCTCACTGAGGAGCCGCAATTTCTCNATCCAGATATAATGTAATTTTATTTTTATCCTGTATGGTTTTACATGGAAACTCAGAAATACATTTGCACCATCACATAGTGTCTATGAAAGCAGCAGGAAAGCAAATTCTGCATTTGGAAGTTTGGAGCAATCTTTCAAATACTCCAGTCATTAATGCTTTTTGGGGGGCAGGAGGAAGAAAGAAAGTACCTTTTTCTTTGCAGGTAGATGACAAAATGATTGGATCTGCCTTCTACTCTGGTGTTGATTCCCTTATCTTGATGGACTATTTATACAGTTGTAAAACCACAGGACTGCTGAAATCCTGGTTATATCCCTGTCCTCTGTGCCCAAGGAAGCTCAAGCACCCTAATTCCTTTGTAAAGGATGCCAGTATAACATGTTTTTAGTATCTCCAGTAATAATGAACTCTCCCAGTGTTATTCCTGTATTTCTACTTCCAGAGTTGGCAGGTTTTGTCTGTCTGACCTGAATCTGTATTTGGTGCAGTGTAAGTCCATGGTTTCTCTCCCTTTCAGCTTAGACAAGAACAGTTTAGTCCATCCCTGCTGCAGCCTTTCATGTACTTAAAAACCCGCCATGTCACACCTCAGTATTCATTCAGCTGGTGCAAGGAGGCTTGAGATGCTGTGTTCTGGAGCTCTGATCATTTTCACTGTTACCCCTCCAATTACATTTCCTAGAATGTGACACCGCAAACTGCACACAGCATTTCATACAAGGCCTTGCCAATGCAGACCAGAGGAGGAGAACTGGACACAATGTGTGCTGTATTGCTATTTATATTCCCAGCCTTTTCAGTGTATGTCCTATTTGCCAGGAACATTTGAATTCTATTCCTGGACCAGCATTCTGACATTCCCTCTCAAGTTTTTGCTTATTTGCAAATGCACTGAATGCAGTTGCTATGCTATCATTTAGGCTGTTAATGAAAACTGACCCAGATCACTGACACTTAGCTGCTCTTTTTCAGTGTAGTGAAACATGTCATTTCACGGTGGGGAAAAACAGAATATTATTTTCTTTTTTAATCTCTGAATATGCATATTTTTGTACTGTTGTTTGTAATGGGACAACCTACAGAAAGCCTGCATTTTTTATACTGCAAGAACTTAATCAAATTTCAGTGCATATACACTTTAAACCTGGCTTTTGTTTTTTATAGAGTGGCTTGGGAGTTTTTTCAGCTTTTCATTTCACTTTGCTTTTTCTCAGCACAGAATGAATATGATCAAAGGAAATAGTCACCAAGGTGAAAGAATGACTTGTTACAAGACACTTGAAAACTGCTTGTTAAAACTAATGTTTTCTTGGTAAACATGTTCAAGGCTAGGAATAAGCAACTTATTCTGCCAGGATACTATGTGCAACAGCTGATCAGGAGAGCAAATACTATTAAAAATGGAAAAACACCCCAAAATTATTCTTCTTCAAACAATGAGAGAAGATTAATTCTCTAATAATTCAAAAAGCTGCTTGGGAAGAAACCTGCCATAACAATATTATTTGGTGGGCAAATAAATGTTTGAATAAATCTGGGTAAGGTTTAAATGCAGGGTTGGGATTTAAATGCAGCCGGGGTTTAAATGCAGAGCATTAACAAACATTTGCTTAAGAAATTTCATTGATCATCTCAATTCATTATTCCATGCTTTCCTCTGGAATAGTTAAATCAAACTCCCACAAAAAAGAGTAGAGGAGGCTGTGATGAGTTCTTCTCTGAAGTGGACTTTAAGCTGTTGAGAGAGACACATAAAAATTAAGACAGTTGTTTTTTTTTTACCATGACCATGACACAAGATTGTTCCTGCAGTTCTTTTAAGTATGTATCTAAAAATGCTATGAGCAGAACTTCCTTCTCCTAACACAATGCACACCCATGCTGTCAACTGATCTCGCTCTCCAGAGAAATCCTTGGTCCTGCACTTGGGTTATCATGCTCCTATACTGTTTTTTGGCATGAAACAGCATCCAGGTACAGCATGAGGGGACAATTCCCTCTGGAGAGTGGTGACAGCAGACAGAAGCACAGCATTGCATAAAGCAAGGAGAGCTCTGGAAAAACAAGCAAAAGTTCCTTGGGGAGCTCTAATCTGTGAGTAGCTACCAAGTCTGGCTAAGATTCAGATGCTTTACACAGCCAGCATGTGAAAAAAAGCAGGACAAGTTAAACTTCACATTTAGGTACTGGAACATGTTCAAAGAAGACCAATGAAGATGGGGAAGGTTCTAGAGAGCAATTCTTATGAGGAGTGGCTGAGAGAACTGGGGTTCTTTGCAGCAGTTTCTTTTAAAAAGGAAGAATACAAATAAAAAAAATTAGTAAGAGTGCCTACGCTTATTTTTACATGAACTGTCTTTTCTCTAACATTATTTCTGTTACTATAACAAAGCAAATCATAATTAACTAGGGACCCAAAGATTCCTCACATTCCAGCGAAATCCTGCAATTTTCCTGTCCAAAAACCCTCACTAGATTTTCTTTGCAGAACTGTTAAAACGTACATAACAGTGAAACCTGTGTCCCCAGTCTCCCCAGGAACACAGGCTTCCGGGGCTGTGTGTGCAGTTAAAGCTGCATTCACAAAACCAGCAACAAAACTCACACTAACCCCGGTGTGCTCCCACCCTTGCAATCCTTGCTTATGTGATCACAAAGCCACACACTCCCCCAGACCATATGAATTTTGTCTACAAAGTTGGGCACGTGCATTTTACGAAATTCTTTTAGTCCAACCCAACTACTTCAATAGATGTGTCAGAACCTTCATTGCTGTAATCGCTCTTCTCTCAAACGTTCACATTAACAAATTGTTCAGCCTTGATGTGCTGTGTACTTACTAAAAAGAAAACCTTGCTTTCTTCTGGAGATGGTACTTCAGAAATGTAAGCACGTAGAAATGTAGAAATGTCTTTTGATGAGTTGAGTGTCTTGTTTGCGACTGTATCTCCTACATAAAGCTGTACCTGCTTTGTGTTTTTCCTGTGACCAGTCCTCAGGTTTTTTAAGGCTTACATTCGCTGATCAGTGTGTTAGATCTCTTTTCCTTCTCCATTTCCTTTTCTTCTCCTCACCTCTCCTCTCCTTCCTTCTTTCCCGGTTTCCTTTCTCATTTACCATATTCTTAAGAATCTGCCTGTATTTATTGCTGATCTGTAAGTCAACAGCACCTCAAAGACCTTGAGGTGCTGCAGTGTGTCCAGAGAAGGGCAACGGAGATGGTGGAGCGGCTGGAGCACAAATGCTGTGAGCAGCAGCTGAGGGAGCTGGGCTTGTTTAGCCTGGAGAAAAGGAGGCTCAGGGGTGACCTTACCCCTCTCTCCAAGTACCTGAAAGGAAGCAGTAGTGAGCTGGGTGTTGGTCTCTTCTCCCAAGAAACAAGCAATAGGCCAAGAGGACAGGGCCAGGGTTTCAACTGGATAAGGAAAAATATCTTCATGGAAAGGGTTGTCAACCACAGGAACAGGCTGCTCAGGGACGTGTGGAGTCCCCATCCCTGGTATTGAAAAGACGTGTAAATGTGGCATTTGGGGACGCAGCTGAATTGTGGACTTGGCAGTTCTAGGGTAATGGTTGGAGTTGATGATCTTGAATATCTCTTTCAACCTAAACAATTCTGTCATTCAGTAACTCAGGAAGAATAATTTGAAAAAACAATTCCCAAAAATATACGTGGGACATATCTATGCATTCAAATGTTATCTTTTCACATTTTAATTAGAACAAACACAGAAATAATATTTGTAGCGGATATTCATCTTGCAGTGAGCACCAAAAGCTCTCTCTTTAAACACACATTCGGCAAACTCTCTTCTAGCTTAATCGTTATTTAATATTTTCTCACTGTGGACAGAAGGGAGTGAAACCTTGCACAGGCTAGTGCCAAGGCAGAGACAGCTTCCTTAAAAGAAATAAGGAAATTCAGCTTGCCTTCCTCTCACCCAGTGGTGTTTAGCATAAACAAAGGACTACCATAATCACCATTATTCAAGAAAACAACAGAACTACCATTTCCAGTGCACCTTGATTTTATTCTTCAGGGTACAAGCACATTGCATGTGTGTGTGCACCTGCCTGCACATGCCACATAACTAGGGAGGGGGGAAGTTAGCATGCAGAATAATGTAATTACTCATTCTTGAATAGAAGGATAATTACTGTCACAGAAACCCACATAACTTGTAGATCTTTTTGTTCTTTTTAAGATGATAAATACAGTGTTTTCCATTTTCTAACAGGATGCACCCTTTTCCTTCTGATTTCCCTTCCCCCCAGTTAAGCCAAATTACATACACTTCAAATTAATAACAAGGGTTATATATTCCCATATAGGAAAAAAAAAAAACCTTATCTGGATTTTTTAAAAAATAAAATTAATTCCATATCTCTGGAGTCACAGTAGTTAGTTACTGATTGGGCTGTCACTTGTAACAAACTTCCTTTAAGAATGACTTTCAACAGCATATCTAGAACAGGATGGAGGAAAAAAGGTAGGAGCAGAAAAAGACAGTGACCAACTGGAGGCTAAGACTTTAAAAATTCGCAGTGTGAATCTCGTGTTTAAAAGCAATTATAACCTATGTGTGCCTCGTTCTCAGTCACTCACTGAGCATAATCTGGGGGCAGGTGGTAGGCAAAGCAGTGCAAAAAGACACACGAGCAGCCAGGAGCCCACAGCTTCTGACAGCTGACCAGGTTCCCTCTTTCCCTCTTTGTTCCATCCAGAGAGGCCTTTGGAAATTGAGAGAATTGCCACTGTGTGACTAACCATCTGTTTGAATATCTTCTCCTAAATAGCTTTATTTAAAGATGTTTTTTAACACCTGTTGCCAAACCATAGGCAAGAAGACTATTTTTTAAGGGATAAACCTAAAAGTACTGCTGTACTTTGGGACATTAGGGCAACAGAAGTAGACCAGATACTGGGAACTGCTTTAATGGGACTTTTTAACGGCTGCTGACAGAACAAGCCTGCTCTTCTTTAGTGACAGTGATCTTGAGGAAAAAAATTCAAAGCCTCCATGGGAGCCTGGAGCTCACAGACATCTTTATACCTCTGTGAACAACAGTAGTTTAGGCATCATCTGTTCTTACACCTTCTGGACAAAAAGATTGAGATTATTCCTGCCCAGCAAATCCCCACTAAGATTAGGCCTATATTGCAGTTAGGTTAAAACTGACTGGGTTTTGACAGCTGTATAACTAGGACGTCGTATCACTTAATGTAACTGATTTCAATGTGTTTACCGGGATTTTTTCTCCCACCTGTGACCTTAGAATCATAGGATTGTTTAGGTTAGGAAAGATATCTAATGTCAAGTCCAACTGCTAACCCAGAACTGCCAAGTCCATGATTAAATTGCATCCCCAAGTGCCACATTTACACATCTTTTCAATACCTCCAGTGATGGTAACTCCACCACTTCTCTGCTGTTGTGGTTTGACCAGGTGCCCATGAGAGTTGCTCACTCACCCTGCCCTGCCACTGCTGCAGAGGACAGGAAAACAAAATAATGAAGGGCTCATGATTTGAGATAAGGACTGGGAGAAAACACTCCAAGGGCAAAACAGGCTCAACTTGAAGTTGCAAAGTGAATTTATTACTAACAGGGTCAGAGGAGAATAATGAGAAATAAAATAAGCCCTTAAAACACCTTTTATGCCCCAGCCTCTCCCTCCTTCTCAGCAAAAGTGCAGGGAGACGTGTCCTGGGTTGATCTCAAAACCAGGACAACAGGGCAAGGGGGTTTTGGTGAGTTCATCTCCAAGATTTTCTTCTGCTGCTCTAGGAGAGGAGTCCTTCCCCTGTGAGACTGTGGGGTCCCTACCACAGGAGACAGCTCTCCGTGAACTTCTCTGGCAAGGGCGCACTCTCACGAGCAGCAGCCATACCACACCTGCTGCAACGTGAACTCCCCCCACGGGCAGACAGTCTTCCCAAAACTGCTGCAGCATGGGTGTCTCTTTCCATGGGGTACAGTCCTTCAAGNTGTGAGAAAAATCCCAAGACATGAACCTGTGAAACAGAAGAGAAGGCTGAAAAAATCAGGGCGACAGCCATCAGCCATTGGCTCTGCTGAACCTGGTGGAAGCTTCCAGCATCTTCTCCTAGAAGCCTTCTCTGTGGCCTCCCCTACCAAAAACCAGGCTGTGCAAAACCAGTACACCTGGGCAGCCTGTTTCAATGCTTGGTCAACCTTTCAGTGAAGAGGATTTTCCTGATATCCAGTTCATGCTTCCACTGGAACAACTTGAGACCATTTCCTCTTGTCCTATTGCTTGTTGCTTGGGAGAGGAGACCAACACCCAGCTCACTACTGCTTCCTTCCAGGTAGTTGTAAAGAGCAATAAGGCCTTCCCTAAGACTCATTTTCTCCATGATAAACTACCCAAACTCCCTCAGCTGCTCCTCGTAAAATTTGTTCTCCAGACCTTCCACCATCTCCATTGCCCTCCTCTGGATACTTCAATTCCAGCGCCTCAATGTCCTACTTACAGTGGGGGGCCCAAAACTGGACACAGAATTTGAGGTGTGGCCTCAGCAGTGCCAGGTACAGGAGGATGATTGCTGCCTTCATCCTGCTGGGCACACTGTTGTTGAGCTTTGTGCTGCTCCAATTTCACTGTCAGTAATAATCTGCTATGCCTGAATATGCTTTTTTGAGCTTCTGTGAACTAAACCTAAAAAATCCTGAGCCTGGGAAACTCTCTCTGCTCTTATTTTTAGATAAATCTGGTAAATAAATCATCTTGTGTGGTGCTATCCCAAATCTCCGCCACCTGAAATGGAAGATGCTTCATCCAAGACAGATTACTTTGCCAGTTCCAGGTACGGATACCTTGCTATGAAAGTAATAATAAAGAAACAAGAACAGGCTACTCCACACTCCAACAGAAATAGCAGGCTGCCTGCTCCAGGCTCCAACTGAAATTCTGTCTGTTTGCAATAGCATCCTTAGCAACCAAAATTCACACAAGACAATTCCTGTAGGTGAGGTGTATCCAAGCAGCCAACATTTCAAATGCAAGATTTTCTTGTAGGCCTGAAAAGCTAATTTTTCTAAAAAAATCTTGAATTTATTTAAAAGTCTTATTCAAGATATCTTTCTCACTCACAGATTTAGCATATCAATGTTCCTGGGAAGTCATAATCATTGCTTTCATTCTATAGATTTCCTTGCCCTCTAACAACTCAGATTGTGTGTTGTCTCAACCATTCCCTTCAAGTCAGTTCTGACAGCTGAGTCAGACCAGAAGAATGGTTGAATTAAAAAGCCTGACAATCTTCTATCCCTTATTCAGCCAATAACCTCATTTGTTCATTGATTGGAAATTAAAGATGATAGAAGTACTTCTATTATTTTTGTTGGTGATGATCTACAACTCTGCTATTTTGTGCAAACCTCTCTATTACTCACTTAAGGCCAAATTACTGTGGAGACAGAACAGTACAGCCCATAATAAAATTCAGGGAAAATGTCAGAGAGGAATCAGTTTCAGCCAGGCAGGTTTATCCTACTGGTGTTCACAGCCCAGATGAAGGTTCATGCCTTAAAGTCCTAGTGCTGACTGTTCCTTTTTACAGCAACATGCAGAAGGACATTTGCAGAATGTCACTTCTCCAGCAGTGGGAACATAGCAGCTGCTTCCCTGTCTGCAGAGAAGAATTGTGCTGCCTGGGGTGAAAATGGATATGTCAGTCCCCCACTGCTAAAACTGGAGCTACGGCTTGTGTTAGCCTCATTGTGTGTTCTGCTGATAGCTGAAATGTTCTCAGTGGTTCAAAATTCATATTTTTGCTCTCCTAATTATCTCTTAGATTAGCTTCTGATATTGGAAAATTATCCCCTAATTCTCTTCCTTTAATCAGATGGTTTATATTTTTAAAAATTCTTGATTATACTCATTTTCATATCCCCACTTAAACATAGTTAGCATTTGCTGACCTCTATCCCACGTTAAAAGAACGATGAATTGACTGCAGTCACTCCAGCTGTTCACTAAATATTTTCCACATTTCTAGAGTGGATTATTCATTCAATATGCCATTTAAACTACAGTATCCGAAAGAATCCTTTTTTACAAAGTTCTTCACACTTATCTATCCAGGCTTTTGACATCTAAAATGTTGTAATTGCAAGATCTGAGGTCCTGCTAAATAAAAAGTCATTTCACAAACACTTTCTGAGGGTGGGACATGATTGTGTTCATGTAGGCTGCTCTACAAATTGTGAATGACTGCTGAACTCTCTCTCAGAATATCTCTCTTCACCTCACGTCTTCCTCTCTTATGAAAGATGAGGCGTTAAAATGCCTTGATCCAACTTCAGGGGAGTACATCTTTGAATATTTAAAGGTTTTGTTTCCACTTGCTCTGAATGTTTACAGCAACATTCTGACCTTTGGTAATGCCCATTACCCCTGAGCCATACCCACAAGTTTGATGATTTTTTTTATCAGTCTTCTTTGAGAAGTGCTGCCCTGAACTTATGGGGTACATTAATTTCATGAAGGGTAGGACTCAATTCAGAAGTTTAAAACATCCAGAAAAATTATAGGCACGTTTGTTAAAAAAAGAGCTGAAGAGCAAAAAAATCTAGTATTACACATGGCTAATTATTTTTCCAAGCAAAAAGCCTTCTTCTAATTTTCCACAAAATTATTTTTTTTTCCTGAGCAATCAGAGTTAAAAATATGTATTTGAGGCTTTGAACCCAAAATCTATTTGAATTATCTGAGTTCACATAGCCTTTCTTTACATCCTTTTTTGGTCAGTAAAGCTGTTAATAAAATATCAATATTAAGGAAAAAAATCATCAAGGACTAAGAAGAGAAAAAAAAAATCCTTGTGTTTTTCACTAGCTCACTCACAGACAAATACTTTCTTTCCTTTGAGAAGGACAACAGCAGTATATGAAAAAAAAACAGCCTAAACACTGAGGGCATTTCTTTAGAATGCCAAATAAAAGTTAACTGGCAAAATGAGAAGACAAATTGCCCACAGGCACCCCAACTGTACTAATTGGCTATCTGAGGGCCCAGAGAAGCTCCTCGGACACTGTGCTTGCTACTCTTTCCTGGGGTGACCAGCATGCAAGTATCGCTGAGGGGAAAAAAAGTATTTTTTACAAAAGACCAGGTGCTCACAGGAATAACCCCCAGTTGTAGGACAGTAACAAAACAGGAGCCCTAGGGCAGAGGCAAAACTGGCCAGAAAGCTGTGCTAGGAAATTAGTTATCAGTGGTCAACCATTAAAAGGATGTATTGAGAGGGATTCCCTAGGAGTCTGTCCTGTGTCTGGCTCAATTCAATATTTTCATAATTAACTTGGATGGTGGAATGGAGATTGTACTTTGTATATTTACATCTGACTCTAATCTGGTAGGAGATGGAAGTGATTTGGAGGACAGGAATCAGACTCTGCAGAAACTTTGGGAAACTGGAATAGTCTGAAAAAAAGCAGATGAAAAGTTCCACACTCATTTCTGCATTTCAGCTGCTTAAATACAGTGGCAAATTATTGACTACTTAAGAGCTTTGCAGGATCTAGAATTGTCACAAGCTGAATGTCAGCCAAATACATCATGCGGCAGCAAAATAAAAATCCCAACATGCTGGAATGCGTAAACAGAAGGGTCATCTGTAAGACATACAAAGCAAACCTTCTGCTTTACTTGAGGCTGATAAAGTCTCAGCTAAAGCATTGAGTCAGCTCCTGAGCACAGGAGCTGATGTGCACTCAGGTTGGAAAGAGTCTATATGAAGCACATGCCCTAATCAGGACATACCAGAAGAGTAGGTGGAGGAAATGGAATGGCCAGAAAAGGAAGACTGAGGAACTGATCAATAGTTTTCAAACATGTAAAGGCCAGGGCTATAAGGAGGGCAAAAGACAATTGCAACTGTCTCTTCAACACAAATGATGTATACATATTAAAGCAACTTTTATAGCCCACTTATCTGCCTTGTAGTTACTATAGCTTACAAATAGCAAAAGATTCTAAAAAGTCACTGATATATTACTTTTGTATATAAAAATCTGTGCTCCTTATTTCAGGAAAAGACCTTGACTACAAAAGTAGACATCATTGTCAGACATTGATAACTTCATACTCTAGTTATTTCATTTTAGACTTGCTTCCTTTATTCTTTCTCACCAACATCTACCACATTAATCTCTTTCATCACATTACTTTTATCCTTGCATGCCACACACTGTTCTTCTTCCTCCAATCCCTGAAAGCCCTGTTAATATATGAACAGATTTCTGTCGGTTTTCTATTGCTGTGGACCCAGACACCATTCTCAAATAACTTGACATCAATGGCTGATATTCTCATCAATCACAAAATATCATTTCCTTCACCATAAGGAATGAGAGAGAAGTCATCTCCCTTCTCTCTAACCCAATCTATTCACCTGAACTCACCACAACATAATCCTCTTCTGAACACCTCACTACATCACTATGTTTGAATACTTTTGTATTCCTTTGGCATGACAGGTGACAGCATTTTCTCTTTCAGCACATTTGCAGGACCCAGAGAACATTAATCATTCACAGAAGTACAGTCCTGCTATCCTGCTAAGTAATTCCTGAAGGCCAGGAATTGCAGTTCAATCCCCTGTACAAGCACCTAACTTTCTGGAACATGGTCTTTTTCCCAGCTTTATTTCATGAGCACTGTAGGAGAAGGGAATACAGGTGACCTTGCCCCTGATGAGTAACAGCTGTGTTAATTACCCAATTCAGCCTTGCCCCTGATGAGTCACAGCTTTAGCCAGTAAAGATAAGTGTGATAAAAGGGGGTGGGTTAGCTTGTAAAGGGAAATCATGAAGAAGAAGGGTCTTGGGGAGAGAAAATCTCTGCNCCTGTTGCTGGTAGCTGTAGTCACAGTCCAGCTAGGTGAAAGCCTGTAGTAAGAAGCTGCAAGGGAAACCTACAGTAGGAGCTTGCTGCAGCCAGAGTTAGTGAATGGCTGGAGTCAGGATGGCTGAGCTGCAAAGAGGAAAAAAATGTGGTCCCTCTCATGCTGTGATAAACAAGAAGTTTGTGTCTTGGCTCATTTCTACCCTCTAACAAGAGGGCTGCTGCAACAGAGAACTTCAGTTAATAACTCGCATATTGGGGTATATAAACTGGTGGAAATCAGCAGCATTCAGGTCCCACTGGGACTACCTTTCTGTTTGAGCTGGTGTGAGAGATGCACAGAGCAACGAAAAATAAAATGCCTCCCATGTCCTGCCATATGTTACCATTTCCCTGAATCTCATGGTACAACAGAGGTGGACCCTCTTCCTTAAGCCTCTCACAAAAATCTATCCTTGCCAGTTGGCTGCCAGCCTTCACACTGAAGGACATGGGGTAGAGTTCATGATTCAGCCTCCTCTCTCCACCCTGCAAATGTCAGTCCACAGCAGCTGTGAGGAAGTGAAAAGCTTGAGGACCATGAGTGAACTTCAGCAGACATTTACTAAGACAAAGTATGTCTCAGTACTCCATCTCCTCTAGTTTCTTAAGCATGCCTTGGGCTCCTTTCTGTCTCTGAAGAAGTCTTAACAGGACCTGAACATCATTTTTATGAGGTATTTAAAGACTGCTGCTGATCAATTACCTTGTTATAAATGTCTTTATTGGAATATTTCTCCTGTTCTGCCCAATCAAGTGTGCTACAAAATTAATGTTCTTGAAAAAGTCAGTAAAACACTGCAAGGCTATCCACTGAAAGATGTCCTTAATTAGTTTTCCCTAGAGACTGGGTGCAGTACCAGTGAAATGTTAGTAACTGAGCCAGCCTGCACACAGGTGATTCTCAAGGCTCCAATGACTCAGTGATGGCCCATGAGATAGCAGAGGGTACAAATGAAATGCTAGCCCAGCTCACTTCTGCTTCACCTTTGGGCCCAGCATCTGGCAACCCTAGGCAGAAATCTGAGTACAAGTGGCTTGTACAAGTGTCTTTTTATGCACAGTAGTGGGGATAGCCACATACGCTCTGCAGCCTCCATAGGTGCTGCTGTGTAGCCCCCAACCACCGAGCACCCTTGTAGGAAAAATTCTGGGCAGAAGAGATAGCTAAAAGCACCACCTTTTGTGGGTCCACAGGTCTTTTCTTAAAGCCCTCCAATATTTCTTGTCATATAACATGGGTCCAGGATGAATTCAGCCTTCTAACAATATGTCTCTCGTGCTCTGGATACAGGAGGATTTTCAAATCAGCATTGCCAGTGGCATGCTATTGGGTACAGCTCCATCAGGATTCCAACACAGTTACTGTGAAGGTACAGAGATAAAATTTTTAAATAAAGCCAGTGTAAAATGAGACTGAAATATTTTATGAGAACGCTATTTTTTTAAACTTTAATTTTCATGGAAGACACTAAATTTAGTGTTCTATGAATACAATTCTGCCTTCAAAACTTGTACATTATCTGAGTTTAGTAATAAATACAAAAACCTCATAAAAAGTGAGGCACTTGTGCACTGATTAAGACACCCACCATTTTGTGAAATGTTTCACCTTCATTTTACATCTGTTCCTTTACATTTATACTTCAAACAGTATGTTTTAGCAGTATAAAACATAATGTTTGATACTAAATAGATGATTTTTCACTTTATACTTTTCAAAATTATTTCTCACTACATTTTAACACGGCTGTATAATAAACATTTTTTGTAGGAAGTTTATCTCACTGGTTCAAATGGAGTGGCATTGCCTGCAAGGTCTCATTTCAGAATTACTGCACTTTTTGTCGTGCCACAAGTTGTGAAGTCCAAAATATTTACCTTTCTGATTGTCAGTCTTTCTTTTGTAGAGATGTCTGAGTGAAGACAAAATAGACAACTTGTTTTGTTGAATCAATAGAGGCATATTATCACAGCAAGATTATAATTCAGGTGTACAATACCTGCATTTTACAGTGCACAAAACTGAAACTGCCATGTGCTGTGTGTCACAGTAGGTAACTAATATCAGCAAAGTACCAGAGTCTATGTTCAAATACTGTTGTATGGGTCTAACTTCAATCCACAAAAGCAAGGCAATTCAAAGTTAAGGTTTAAACTCTATCCATAATCTAGTCTCTTCAGGAACTGCATTATGAATGCAGCTGAATTCTCATCTCAGGCCTTTGCAGCTCCATGTTGCCACACAAACAGTGAGAGAAAGCAAACCTACTGTTACACTTACATGCAGATTCCTATCAATTGCTTTATATCTGGTAAGGATACCATCTACTGGCATTTGTATTTACTTGAGGCTGAAACCTGAGGCTTGAAGAGAGGCTGTGATCATCGCATAAGGTGTTTGGGAGGAATTAGTTTAGATAACTAAGTATTTCTCTTTGCTTTTCAGGGCATCCTGCTATCTTGGGTTTGCATGGCCAGGTAGCAGGGGGTTATAGAGGTGGCTACTGTGAGAAGCTGCCAGAAGCCTCCTTCATGTCCAGCACAGCCAGTTCCAGCCAGCTCTATGAAGGATGTGCTGCTAGTTGAGGCTGAGCCCATCAGAGATGGTGGTAACACCGCTGTGATAACAAATTTGAGAAAAAGAAAAAAAAAAGTTATTGCACAGTTGTAATTGTGCTCAGAGAAGGGCAGAGTGAGAATATATGAGAGGAACAGCCTGGCAGACACCAAGGTTTCATGGAGAAGGAGGGGCAGGAGGTGGTCCAGCAGCTGGAGCTGAGATACCACTGCAGCCTGTGGTGCAGCCCGTGGTGTGACAGCTCTGCCCCTGCAGCCCATGGAACACCACAGAGACCCACCTGCAGCCCATGGAGACGGCCCATGCTGGAGCTGGATGCCTGAAAGGAGGCTGTGACCCCATGGGAGGCCCAGGCTGAAGCAGGTTCCTGGCAGGGACATGCAGACTCATGGAGAGAGAAGCCCATGCTGGAGCAGGTTTCCTTGTAGGACTGGGGCACTGTGGGGGACCCAGACTGGAGCATGCCATGCCTAAAGAACTGCACCCTGTGGAAGGGTGACCCACATTGCATCGGTTTGTGAAGGACCATTGCCTGTGGGATGGATTTATGCTGGAGATGTTCATGGAGAACTGTCCCCCATGAGAGGGACCCCATGCTGGAACAGTGGAAGGATTCCTCTCTCTGAGCAACATCAGGAACAATTTGTGATGAACTGACAGTAACCTCCTCTTCCCTGTCTCCCTGCACTGGAGAGAAGCTAGAGCTGGAAGGAGGAAGGGTGTGGAAAAGTGTTTTTAAGATTTATGTTACTTCTCTTTATCGTGCTCTGATTTTGTTAGTAATAAATTCAGTACATAGCCCCAGTCTGAGTCTGTTTTGCCCATGTCAGCATTTAGTGAGTGATCTCTCCTGGCCCTTATATTTTCTCTCCCCCATCCAGTTGTAGAGGGGAAGGATAGAAGAGCTTTAGTGGGTGCCTGGCATCCAACCAGAGTCAACTCAATACAGAGAGGTAGGAAAACTTCTTGTGGCAACAGGAGCAGACAGTCTTGTGTTGATTTCTACATCTTTTTGAACTGCCGTTATCAGGAGACAGGAAAAAGAGGGAATATAAGTCCATGCTGAAACTAAAATAAACTGGCGTCAGTGGTTTTCAGCATCAAGAACCTTTCCCTTCAGCCTGTGATTTTAGGCAAACAAGAATAGAGAGTAGGAAGAGAAATGGTCTATTTCCAGCTGAAGATACAGAGGGAAGTATAACTAATGTCATCATACCTGAGCTAAGAAATTTGTTTATGCAGTAAAGACCAGATTTCAGGCTTGGAAACAAAGGTTTTTTATGAAAACTGATCAACACATCGTGACTATGTGTTGGTCTTATGACCAACATTCTTTGCCCCTGATGGATGCATCTGTTACCAGCGTCTTACATCTCTCAAAGTCTGATTTCAGGAAATCAAATTCAGTAGCTCCAGTCCACCCCACTTCTCAGGAATCTTAATTGTTTGCAGCTTTCTTTGTAGTACTGTCAGGACTAGAGTTTTGCAGCTTGTCCACACATTTTGGAGTTAGCAGAAAGGAGAAAGCTTTATGCTCTTCACAGTGTGTAGTTGTGCCATGGAAACATGGGATGAGAGTACCCTGGGAATTGCACCCTCCTCCCCAGGGGCATCTTTCCTCAGAGGCATCTTTCTACATGCACAATTTAACTATGTTTTTTGTTGTTTTTGTTTTGATTTGATTTGGGGTTTTTTGGTTTTGGTTTTTGGTTTGTTTGTTTGTTTGGGGGGGTTGGTGTTTTGGGGTTTTGTTTTGTTGTGGGTTTTTGTTTGTTTGGGTGGTTTTTTGTGGGTTGTTTTGTTTTGGTTTTGGTTTTGTTTTTTTTGCATACAGGTTTCAATGATATCAAAGTTCTGATTCACCAGTGGCAGAACGTGAACCAGTATGGATAAGCTGTAGCTGCACAATATGCCATATTGAAGAACTTCATAAGCACCAATATAGCAATCTCAAGTGTTACGGCACCTTCAATTTTTGAAACAAAAGAGACCTGACACTACAGTTTCACTCCTCCTCGTGAGCTTCTCCTCCTTCAAGCAGCCTAGCTATCACTGGAAAAAACAAAGCCATGATGGGAGGTGGGAGATGACAAGATATTGCTGCAGAACAAATAAAAACTCTGTACTGCAGAGGTATTTGTCTTTTTTTAATCGCCTCAAAGAATAAGCCTATTCTTCTAACCCAAGTAGTTTAGTAAACAGTACATTCAGCTTTCAGAGACCTTCAGTATGTCTGCAAGGCTTGTGAGGTAAAATAATGTAGGTAAAAGGAAAAGCATGGAAATTTTAGTAAAAACTGATACGGAAGTATTGTAGTTGCTTACTTTCTCTCTGATGTGAGGAAGATCAGAAAAGAGTCTTTTGTGTCACTTTTATTTTGAACCTGTTTTGTTGCTGAATATGGGAAAAGATTAGTTTGCTGCTCATTGTGCCGTTGTTTTTGTGATTCTATGAAAACTCCCTAAAAGTCTGCATGCAAAACCAATGAGGTAGAACATGTTTGACAACCTTAGTTCCAACTTGACCAATGTAGCAGGAAAAGAATTTAAAATCATTGCCTCTCTTCAATAACAATAGTACATACAAGTGTTTACAAGAGGATTAAAGGCTGCTTTAGCAATTTGTTTTAAAGATTCCTGTATCAGACAAGTTTTATGACAAAACCTGTTGGAGCACTATGCAGCTGATCAGAAGCAAGTTATGCTACTGACTTGATTTCACCTACTTTAAAAGTATGCTCGATGTATCTGCAAATACACGCCATGTATACAATAAGCCATACCTATTGATAGCCTGCCCAATTGCAACAACAGCAAAGAAAGCTCCACAAGAAACGACCCCTAGCACCTGGTAATTAAAATTGCTAATCACTAGCAATTATCTGGCAGAGCTTTATAGCCAGGCAAAACAGTTTGACCCTTTGCCCATGGAAAGAAGAATGTTTGCTGTCTATTGATAAGTGCTTAGGCAAAGCTGTGTTCGGCTCACATCCATTAAGTGGCGACTAATAGGAAGTCAACAAAAGAGCTCTGACATCTGTAGTGGGCACTTCTAGCAGGCCAGGTTTGGGAGCACAGGTGTCCAATGGGCTCCTGCCAAGGACCAGTGTACAGGACGTGGGGACTTCTTGAAAAGAAAACTTGAGCTGCCAATGTTTCCCGATTGGCTCCTCCACAACCAAAGAGTAAATGCAGTATGTTTCCAGGACAAAGATTAAAGTAATTACTCTTGTCAGGAGTGGTGGCTTGTTTTCAAACTGTCTGCATGCATGCAAATACAAAGAGGTAAGAGAGGCTCAGTAATTTAGGTAAAGTTTGTTCTTTGGTCTATTTCTGTTCTTATTAAGTATTGAGTTAAATATATATTAAAATGTCTCTCTAGTGTGCTCTTTAGTCTGATAAAGACTTTGAGATAATAAGGTTTTCTTTTTTCCCATATGACACTATTATTCTCAAAGCTATAAAATACCCTTCCATTGTTATAGCTCCAGGAAGATGCTGCTAGAGATTATGTGAACTACAATAAACAGCTCCATTAAAGCTTCTGATCTCACCAATGACTCTTCTAAGGTACTAGATAAAAAGATCTGGTTTGGTTTTAGGTGGTTTTTTGTTTTTGAGAAAGAGAGAAAGAAAGACAGAGAGAAAGTCTGGCAAAAATATTGCAAGCTTCTAATGATGAAACGACCTACAAAACCTGAAGGACAAATCATCCCTTAATCACTTAGGAATGCAGATTGCTCCAAAAACAGGCATCAGTAGAGATTACAGAGCCAGGAGCTGCTGAAATCCAGAACCAAACCTCTGTAGCCTCACTCCTTTATGAGACTTTGAGGGAATCTTGGCAAGTTGGAGTTTCAATGCAAAAGGAAATTTACAGACACAAGCAATTTGGGGGTATTTTGACTTGTACATACTATCCCTTTTCCTGCATAAAATGTCAGAGCCCCTCCGTGTACATCTTTGTATTCTGGCATGTAAAATCTGAACTGTTATAAATGTGAAGCAACATTGCAGGCATGATACTTGGCAGTATCTCCTAATCCAAATAATTAATGAAGTAATTCAAACTGTTCTCTCCCTTCCTAATTCTTTCTTAAGCCCACCTCTCAAGCTGCTTCAAGTCACTGGGTTTGAAAATAAGTTAATTTTCTCATTACCATTACATGAATAACACAGCCACAACTTGCATCTCTACACTTTGCTTTGACAAAGTCTGCATCCTGGCTGGATACCCTCTGATGCAGAGGGCATCTCACAGAATGTGGTGTAACTCCTCTTTAGCCCATACACTCCTTCTCTTTGCTAGAGAAGGAGCAATGTTACAGTGGGCTCATACATCTCACTCCAACACAGGCTGAAAATGCAGGTAGAGCTTACATTCCAGCCTAGGAGCCTGGAAACACTTTTTAGCTCTCCAGTTCAACTGTAGTCCAGGAGTTCTCAAAGAGTCTGTACTGTTTACCAAAGCCAGATGAAATAATTTAAATAAAATTCCAGGTGAAAATAGATAAAAGATCACCAGCCTACTTCTGTATTCCACATAGATTTCTGCCTTTCTAGAAAATAAATTTTCCTGTTTTAATTTTGGCACATGCATGGATTATTTTCCATTAGATTCCAATTCTTGATTATTGGTATTACCATGGGATTGCTCTCTCCTGTAGCTTGTAAGCTCCCACCAGTTTGAAAGAGCAGGATTTCTCTTTGACAAATCTTTAGTGCAGTCAGAAATTAATAAAGTCACTGGCGATACACCTACTTACAAGCTTGGGTTGTAAAGTGCAAAGCAAGATAAAATGATAGATCATAAATTCTGGCATTGCTTGACATTCAGATTCTTGAGCCTGCAAGTCTAAATCAGCAGTGATCCACAGCAGAAGAGTGTACTACCAGATTTGTGCAGTCTATCCATCACAAAGTAAATTACACTGAATGACTCCTCTGTGGGTAAGCTGAGATAATGAAAATTATGAGGGAGAAGACAAGGAGTGGATTTTCTGATGCTCTTTGGCATTTGGAGTCCATGAAATACTAGTGGATTTCAGAATGTTCTATTCAAATTAGGACATCATGGTCAGCCAGATTATGAAAACATATTTGTCTGCCAACATTTATGCTGTAGTGCGATTTTTAATACCATTGTCCAAAACACAGTCTAATGGAATGGCCAGTGGGGATAAGACATTCAGCTGCTTTTTGTTCCCTTTTTGAGAGGCTGAGTCTTTAGCGGTGGTAGTAGCATAAGCAAAGGAATACAGGGAACAGCAAATAATTCCCTTCTTTAAAAACTGTGGGCTCAAAACAAACTTGACGATGGAGGTGGGGAGCTAATATGCGGCTTGTATTACCAGTCATTCAATTTCCATTTCATGTATAACGTGCTTAGCGCAGAATCGATGCACAAAGTTCACCAAATCACCACTTCTCAATGGTTTTCACCTTTCTCTGTGTGTAATTCCAAAACAAAACCAACTTGTCCATTTCTGCTTCAGGTGAAAGCCTGTCTGTGCCCCACAGGTCAATGAACCCATTCTGGGCTTCCTTGGAAGAGAACCTCAGAGTCAAGAGTCTTCCACTGAAAGTGTCTTGCTAGAAACTGCTGAACAATTAAACCTGGGGAATCCCTCTTCAAGTGCCTGTTGACCTCTTCTGTCCTGGGGAGGAAGAAGAAATGAAGGAGGTAGATTTCCAGCCATTTAACTACTGCACTTCACACAGCAGTACTGTTGAGCTGTGCTAGTGTAGACACAGCCCTGGGAAAGTGCTTTGTCCCAGGATGGCACGTCTCAGCTGGCATACCTTCTAGTGCTTTCCCTGTCAGCTCCAAAGATACACCCAGCAAGAGAAAATACCCCACTCCAGAAATCAGTAAGACAATGCCTATCTCACCACACCTCACTCAAGACGCACATAGGGTAATAAACACCCCTGTACTGCCAGTGCTTTGTGGAAAAACAGGAAAATGCTCACCAAGAAATCAAATCTCTCTTCCCACAGGGTATACATGTTCCTGCAGGTTCCTTCCTCAGCACCAGCTCTCTCTTGTTGAGATTAAAACAGCAAGTTTCCTCATACCTTCATCTTAAGGTTGGTCAGACTTTTGATGGGCAATAATGATGTTCCTCCTGGACTAGACAACAAACCGCTAAGCAGGACAACAATGCCATGGTGGCCCAAACTGTTTCAATATCTCCCCTACCAGAAGCAGGACACATGAAATCACAAATAAAAGAGAAAGGTGAAAAAACAGATATACATCTTATACCTGGGATGATTTTCCCTGCTACATCTTAGTTTCCTCATTGACTGCCAGATATTAGATCTCTGGCATACTGTGCATTCTTCTCAGCCACTGCCCTGGCAACACCCTACAATTCCCACGGCATAATTATAGAATTTTCTTAAAAGCATGTATCTGTACCTTTTCTCACATACATTTTAGTGACTGGAGACCATGGGTTTTTTACCAGCTCAGTTATCTCCTGCTTTAGTTGCTTGTGGTTACTGAATGCGTGTTGTGCAACTCTTTCTACTTGACATGCTCCAGAACCTTTCCTTGACTTATTCCCTCATCATCTTGACTTGTTTTAGCTTTGTGATTTGAAGAGACAAAGAGAGAGTGAAAAGCCCCCTTGTTACCTAGTGCTCCCTAGTGCACAGAGGGGCTCCCACCAGACTGAAGCAGATATGGTTGACCATTCATGCGGTAGGAGTTGGACACCAAGATGATTTGGGGGCCCTAATTAAACAGTAAAAGTGAATCAACATCAAAAGCTTCAGTAATGCTGGAATTACGTGGACCTAGGTTTGGCCAGGCATCTGACAGCTTCTGCAAGTCAGAAAGAATCCCATGCCAACTGAAGCAGGGATTTAGGACAGAAGGGGTATGTGAACTGTAACAGTATCTGTACCTTCCCATCCATGGAAATGTCTCCAGAGCATAAAAAGGTGGCTGAGCCAGCCAGGTCACAAGGACAATGCTTCTGTGGAGGACAGCAACCTCCATGGTTGCTACCTCTCAAGAAGACCAACTCGGTGAAGAAGGGTTTGTTAGACACATGACAGAATGAGACAGCCCCAGTACACAGGGATCTCATATCTTTCTGTGCCTGTTTGTCAAAGTCTCACAGTTCGCAGGGTTTGAAATCCCTATGGCTTCTTTCTAGTCCATGAGGAAATGGAACAAGACCCTGATAGAAGATGGAGGTTAACCAGAGGTGGTTGAAAGTGTAGATGTTGGACTGATCTGTCTCTCCAGCTCTCTAAATATGAAGGGAAACCAAACTAGACTTTTCAGATGAGTATTAAAAATACAAAAATCAATCACCAATGTCCCAGGCTGAGCTGCAACATTTTCCCAGTACTCCATCAGGAGGTGGAAAAGGGCACCACTGAAGAAGCTTAGCACCTTATTTCTGTTCAAGGCAAACTAAATCCCTGGCCAAGAAACTGACTTTTAAGCTGAATACATGCCATTTCAAAGTTTTAGGACAGGAATATTCAGTGTCAGTGGATGATGATGCAAAAAAATTTCTTTAGATAGCTTAAATGGAACATTGTTATCGAGACAGAGACTTTCCTGAGGAATGTTGTGAAGGAAACAGCTCCCATAAACAGTGAAAAAGACTGCAGGATGTGCTAAAAAGAATACAAGTATTGAAATAAGTTAAAAATAAAAATAAATTAAAAATAGCATGTGGAATGGGAAAGACAGCCAAGAAAAAATGTTAATAAAAGGTGTTGGATGAAAGCCCAGAGTAGAAATACAACAAATAGAAACAACCAGCCAATGTACACATAACAGGGTGAAAATTAGAGTCTATCTTCCCCTTCCCCTTGCAGAACTGAGCAAATAGAGCTACAGGCAATTTTGAAGAATGGCAGCTCTGAATCATCCAAAATATAAACATTTCTGTCAGGTCAGCAGCCAGAGAGAGAGCGCCTGAAGTGGACCTGTGAAGTACCCAGAAGGGAGGTGATGTACAAAATGGTACAATTCAAATACTCCATGTGCATCTTTTGAGGATCTCTCAACACGGTGGTGTAATGAAAGTCTCTGAACTTGTTGTCTATCTTACTTGTTAAGAAAATGCCCCTTCACTAAAAAGTTTTGTAAAGCATAAAAGGGCCTTTACCCAAGATCAGCAAAAGAATATGAAAACAAGTTTCAGATGTTCTTTTTGTTTCATGGAGACAAATAAGTTAACAGTTACACAATGAAATATCTTCTTTTCTGTCCCCTGAATACTTGTATTACTTCAGATTTGTTTGAAAATTTTAAACAATAAACATTGAGTATTATTGTTTATGTTTACCCTAAATAATTTTTGACATCTTTAATATATTCATATCCAATAGTCAGAGTTTGGATTGTGAGTTTTAGTTGGAGCTTGGCCATCATGTTGTATTTCCAGGAAACATAGATAATGTTTCCTGGCTTGATGAGTACCACTTCTGCAACTGAGAGAGATTTAACAAGCTTCTGTAGATAGGCTGTATTTATATAGCATTGAAAGATATACATAAGTGGAATCCTTCTTTTCCCAGCCTAAGTATGGCTTTTGCTAGTCAAGAGAGGTGTTTAAGAATAACATGATATAGTCAAAGGCAAAATGCTAGTTTTAAACTCAGTTTCCTTATTCAGAGATAATATATCTATATATATATATATATATACTGGTTCAGACCAACTTGTAGAGGATATTTTATGCTTCTATTTCCTCCTGTCAGAGTTCAGCCTGGAATTTAGAAAGCTGATTCCTCGGCAGGCCCAACAACATTTCTCTCACTTTATAAGAAGCTCTATTTTCAGGGTAAATACATGAACAAAAAGAATTAAGGTTTCTTATCCCCAAGTATTAAGATAGGCATGCTTAGGATTCTTTAAAAAGCAATCTCGTTAAGTACTTTAAGACACTTAATTTTAAGTAAGCACACATACAGCGATAAATGCTAATATATAATTGGAGATGGAATAACTTCAAGTGAGGACAGGTTCTTTTTTCACAGTAGATAATACATACATATAAAAATAAAATACAAATGGCTAAAGGAAAAAGCTAATAGGTAGGTCAATTCCTACATCAGAAATGGAATTAATATATTGTAGCAGAGAAGGAAATATTGAGCAGGATGCAGGAATAGTTTGGAAGCGTTTACTTTTACCTTAAATAAATATTTTTGTATTTAAATAAGATATTTAAATATATTTTTATCTTTAAATAAAGATTTTTAAAATAATAAGTGACCTTGTTAAAAATTTTTCTGGTTCTCAATCTCCTTCTCATGTCTCAAATCCGAGAAGCAAAATCTGAGATACCTAAGATGAATCACCACTTTTGATAGATCAGGCCCATGACAGAAAAAAGTCATGAAGTTCTTCCTATCTTGTTCTGATTCATACGCAATCACATAATAAGGGCAAAAATCTCCTTATTCCCAGATCATGTCTCATGACAAACTGAATACCTGCTCAAAACCATAAAAATGGTGAAGATTTATATTTAAAAAGTTGAAAGGGATCACAAAAGCCTTTTCTAACATCATTCTCAGGGAAGTCGTGCCTCTCTTTACAGGTACTGGAAGTATTCGGGTACTGGAAGAGTGCAGGCAAAACAAATTTAATCCCAAATCACAGAAACTTGACAGAATTATGGACAGAAGAAAATAATACCATATAATGGCAAGAATTAGGCAATCATAAGAGGTAATGCTGACATCTCAACATCATTAAGGGAAATCTGCTCCAGAAGTTGAGCCAGTCCCCTTTCCGAACCACTTTCCTTTTGTGTGACATTTGTGTCAAAAGTAAAGGTTTTGGACATGTTCTTAGTTCGACCAAATCTTAAATTCCCTTTTTTTACAACCAAGACAAATAAGAGCCCCAAATGCTCCTGACTCAATATTAAGTCACTGACCAACTGGTCTCTCCTTGCAGGATCAAAGCAAACAAAGTCCCAAAAGTCCTTTCTGTTCCTCAAGCTGCCCCAAGAACTTGCTGCTCCCCTTTCTTCTGGCTGCAAGAACAGAAGCTCCAAGCATCTTTTCCAAGGGTTTGTTGAATGGGGTCTCAGGAAAGTTCTTCTCAGCAGATCTTTCACCCTCCTTCACGAAGTCAAATAAACCCAGTGTTGGCTACAGGAGTGTTCCTGTTAAAGAAATTTTTGTACCGACCTGATAACAATTTTGGGAAGAGTGAACTCCGTCTTTTGAAAAGCAAAAGAAACGTAGTGAGGCTTTGACCATCCAACAAGCAGACTGTTGGCCTCCACTTTACACAAGGCAGCACAAGCACATTTTAAAGCAGGCAGGAGTATTTCTGGGGTTGCACAATGGGAAGCCCCGTTTGGGTATGCAGCAATGCTCCAAGCACAGCTGTAAGTTTCAAGGACGTTGTAACGATGACATATGTGAGATATATATCTATGTACTGTTCCTGGGGTTTGGAATCAGCAGATAAGAAGGACAATGAAGCCTCAGAGGCCTGTCAAAGAAATTTTTGCTGAAAGAAGTGAAGTTCAGACATTACAGACTGAGAGGCTTAAAGAATTTTCCTAACAGGTCTTCCAGCAGATTGTTGAGGTAACATAATGTTTGTAATTTTGTTACTGATAGTGAAGTCAAAACTGCAGTAACACGGTGTTTTAGGAGAACTTTAAGATCCAAGATGTGGAGGTATTTTAGATCTCTCAGTGCCTTTACCACTCTGTTAACCACATTTATGAATTGCTCTAATGGCAGCTTTCAGAGGACCATGTGTATCCACCCTGCTGGTGTAAACCCCTCAGCTCGCTGAGGATTTAGCAAACATTGTATGGGGACTTAAAGGAAAAACACCTCTTTTTACAAAAAGAGACCATGTGTGGGTGTCTAAAACCAAAAGGACTCTTAAATAACATTGGGAACAGACATTAACTGCTTAAATTTTCATACTACTTCGTTATTAGACAAGTACAAAGAATGGTGTTCAGAAGAAAAGATGGTAGGATAAAAAGTTTGTTGACCTTTTTACCCAAGGAATTACAGAAAATCAATACCAAACATAGCATATTTCACATAACTGGAAAAAATATAGGTGTGGAAAGAAAAGATTGTTGGTAAGATGGTTGGCATGGCCTACTCAAGTCAAAAGCTTTTGAAAGTGGTTTAAATCTATGTCATTTAGATATTAGGCACTGCTGGAAGAAAATAAAAGCAAATGAAAGTCTTAACATGCTCTTCTCCAGAAACATCGTGGTTTGATTTTTCTTATAAAACATGAGCTTAGGTATTACAAAGTAGGTAATTAAATGTTTACAAATACACTGTCCTTATACCTGGAGTGGCAGCAACAGTGAGATCCCCTGTCAAACTGTACTTATGAGTAAGAACAGAATGTATTCAGTTTGACCTTTCAGAGTGAAATGAAATAAGTTGTGCTGATTCAGTCTGAACATCCAAGGTTCCGCAATCAGGCAAATCATAGAAAAAAATATCCTGATAAGATTAACCTATTTTATACCAGTTTGAACAAGCCAGTATCTTAAGTTGCTCCCAATTTAAAATATTTAGAAACTACTCTTTACCATAGTCATCTCCAGAGGGTTAATTTTTTTTATGATTGCATAGATGTGTCAGGACACAAGTCTGTGGAGACCCTCTCTGTAACCCTGCAACCCCCACCTCAAAAGGACAGCCTGCTTGCACTCACTGCCTGTGAAAGTACTTAGGCCACACTGAGTAAAAATACAATTACATTTGAAATCAAATCAGACCATATAAGATGCATCTCATTTTGTTTCATAAAAAATGGAGAATCCATCCATCCCTCTTCTCCTTTTTGAAAAGGGGAGAGGCAGTTGTTCCATCCTTTCACTCACCCAGGACATGAATGATGTGCTTGAATTTCCTTCTTGACAGCGAGAAAGCAAATCTCTGAGTGACAGAAGAGCTGCAAACGAGTATCTCTCTGTATCCAATCCGGGTCACTAGCCTGTCCTATGTTCTGATGGCTAGATCAGTATTGTGACCCGTATTCCAAGGACTGTAACAGGGTATTAAACAGCTGAAGAGCAAAATATAATTCCAGATTCATCTGCTAAATTTACTAAATTATGAACTACAGGAGACAGACAGCAAAAATCTTCTCTTTGCCTGATCTTCATGAAGTCAGAAGTCTGATGCCTACTGACACTTCATTCTGATAGAGTGTAATTCTTTAGGCTGAGAGGTTTAGGGAGATGTGTTTGTGTGGTTTTTTGGTTGGTTGGTTGGTTGGTTTTTGGGTTTTTTTGTTCTCAGCTTTTTCTCTTTTCATTCTGATGAAATGTGTCCAATAAGGAAGACCAGTAATGGTGTAGGAAGGAATAGAAACCAAGTGTATAGAAGTGATTTGTAATAAGTGACGAGTAATGATGTGATTTCCCATATGAACTGTAAAAGGCCGTGAAAAGGTCTGGTCATTCTTTGCATCTTGTCTAGTTCTTCATTGGATCCTTCTAAGGACAGCAGAAATAACTTGTTGATTGTGGCTACTGCAGATGTGGTCCACCATGACCAGCACCAGCTTCAGTGGTGATGTTGATCAGATTATAAGGCACTGATAACCATTCTTTACCTTCTCCAGGCAGCTCATACTTCTGGCCAGATAACTATAGGAAGAATTCCTGGTTTGCTTATTTTTTTTGGTCCAATATGGGCTTAGGATCCCTTAAGAGCTATCATCATGTGTTACATGTATTACTGTAGACATCCCACTTGTGCACTGTGACTGTACCACAGACTTCTGGTAGATGAATTGGTCCCTTGGCATCCATGCCTGGGGAAGCTAAACCACCCTGCCCTTCCACTGACTGTATCCATGAGATGCAGCTGGCCATGAGGGCTCCTACATGCACATCTCTAAGTACAAGTATCCTGTTCCAGAGCTGAACTCCACCCAGTAAGCCTAGGAGAATACAGTAGACATGAGAGGCAGATGAGGAGAGGGTGGCGATTTCTGCACCATCTGAGATGATGGTTTCAATATAGTGGCAGCCTAATCATGTTCAGAATTTTTGGAGATGTAACAGAAGAACCCCCAAAAAAATCTGATGAGAAGAACTCTAAACTTTTAGGAGGAACCTTCTGTTAAAGTGGGGAGAGCTAGCAGAAGCTTATTTGAGTATTATGTGAGTAATGAGGGTAGGAGTTCTCCCAGAAGTACCAAGTGAGGTATTTCCTACCATAGATGAATTACCTACCCATAGCAGGTGCAAATCAGCATAGGGACAGCATGGTTCAAGAGGTCAGGTTTTCAGCAGACTATTTGCTAATCTTTGGGGTCCTTGTCTTCGATGGCAAGGAAACAGCTAATCTCTTGGTATAAAGACAGGATGTGAGGTTGAGGATGAGACTGACATGCAGGGAGCTACTAAGAGATGGTTCCCGTAGTGCTCTGGAGGCCTCTGGAGGAAGTACAGGAAGGGTCATTAGAGAATCACAGCTCTCAGAGCACCTGCTCTGGATCCCCCTGGAGGTACAATGAGTGCAGCTGGGACCACTGTAGGGCCTCATCGGATCACAGCCCAGAAAAGCTGGGCTGGGGCCACAAACCCACTGTGGGCATTACAGAAGTTTTAAGAGACTTCGGGGTGCACACTGAACCCTGTGGTCTCTCTCCTAGATAAGCGGAACTCGACAGGGATACAACACAGCAGCAGGCTCTTCTCTGTGGTGCCCGGCAATAGGAGAAGAGGCAACAGGAAGAAACTGATGCACAGGAAGCTCCACCTGCATTTGAGGAAGAACTTTACTGTGCAGGTAGCTGAACACTGGAGATATTAAAGAACGATCTGGAGACTTTGTTTAAGCAAGGAGGTTGGACCAGATGACCCTCTGTCCTTCCAACCTAACATACCCTGTGATTTTGTGACTCTGATTCTGTGAAGTGCAGGTTGGCATTTCCCAGATAAGACTGTTCAGACTGCTCCCCACACCATCACTCAAGACTGGAGTGCACATTCCTTACCTTTCGTAAGATCATCTTGAAATCATTCCAGTTCAAGTCTGTAGCATTGTGGGTGTCAAACCACTTTGGGTAACCTTCGGGTGGGACTTTTTAGACACCTTGCCATGTCCACGTAGTCATGGACAAACATGCTCCATTATGGATAACCTCATATGCAGGATCAGTAACCTGCAGTGACCATGGGACCACAGGAGCTGCAGCTGATCCCAGTCTGAGGAGAGGCTGACACAAAGCAGGGGATACCCTGCTGATGTTCAGGATACTGCCGTGCAGCAGTGGAGCTTCCATGAGCTTTCTTGTCAGACGAGAAGGGATCAATGCACAGCTGCTGTGGGGTCGCTCAGAGGAAGGTACAAGCTGGGTGTTGTGGGGCTGATGAGTTGTTGCCAAAGCTCCCCTGGGAAGCGCTGCCCCTGTCGTTCATACAGCGGCAATGTCACACACACCTGCATTCACAGGCAGGACTGGAGCAGGACTGAGGACGCTGTGCATGCCAAGAACAGCCCAAGGAGGACTCTGACCTGAAATTCTGGTACAGAAAACAGCAGTGCTGTCACTAGTTTTAAGACAGCCCTTAGCTACTGAAATGAGGGTGACAACACCTTGCAAGATGGCTCTGTGCAGAACCAGCAGCAAGGAGACCTACTCTGCATTCACATCAGTTTCAGGGACACAGGTTTATTTTAGCCTGGTGCATAATCCTGAGGTTCAGCCCCTTGTTTTACTCACCAATTGTTCACTACCAGGCATTCCATGGTAATTTGTACACAGAGTGGCAATCTCCCAAAGATCCTTTGTCACAGGTAAGTCAGGTTATTAGTGTGACATATTAATGTAACAGCTTATAAATTCCAGTTGTTTATATTTGCTACATCAAACCATTGTGCAATAATATAGAAAATAAATGGTTTTAAGATTAAATATGTAAAATATTGTATTGCCTATTATTTCAGGAGATTTTTTGTTTCCCATATTTGCACATTTATACAATGCTCCAGGTGAATGCTGCCCCATATATTTTTTTTAATAAATGTCATATTATCAGGGCATGCAATATAATAAACAGATCTGTTAAAGCACCAGTGATGTCTCTATTGGCAGGCTTATAAAAGAGCTCGGTGACCTTGGTTAATTAGCCATGTAATAAACCAGAACTGAAAGAGCCTATTCCCACAAACCACAGCACAGCACCCCTCCGCCCCCCCGCCTGCCAGAGGGGCTCTGAATGGGAAGTCAGCAGACGCTATGCAAAGTGCAGCCACTTAGCCTTAGAGCCCTTTGGAATGTATGCAAAGATTTACAAAGACATTTCCTTCCAGCCACTGATTTAAGAAACAATCTTTAAAACAAAAAGATAAGTTTTCTGAATACTTATTTTATTTGCTAGTGCTGCTTAAGCTGTGTTTAGATAAATGTATATCTTCTCGAAATCTCACACCACTTGCACTGAAAAACAACTTTAAAACTCTTCCATTTCAGACATGTTTTCTATGAATTCTTTGATTTGTTTTGATGTTTATTTCAGATATTCCTAATACAAAAAAAAAAAAAAAATCCTACCCCTCTGGTAATTAATAGCTCTTGAACCAAATGTATTGAATTCTTTGAATGGAATTTGTTTTATAACCATACAGTGCAGCCTTCTTAAATTGTAAATCATATTCAATAAATTATATGGAAAACATTGTTACAGATATTTCTGTTACTCACTTGATTTGACTAAAAAGCAGACCTAAAAATTTAGACCTGTACTATAAAAATAAAATTGTTGATATTTTATCTGAGTCCGGGCAGTGAAATGGATACAAATTTTTAGCAGATTCTTTGACTATCTTATCAGACTCTTAAGAAATAAAATCTTTGGTAAGTAGAAGCAAGAATCACAGTTTTAAATTTCACCCAAATGTCAGTTCATAACAAGCATAACCACAATCAACCACACAGCCACAGAGTTAGGCTTTTCCTCTGCAAGTGCAACAGTTTTTCTGATTGCTATAGGAGTTAGCTCTTTTTGAAGTAAACGTATGTGAAGTCCATGACTGCTATCCTTTCATGGCATGCCCCTGAGTTCTGGCACAGCACAGAAACAAAGAAAAAACCCAAATCCCTCACAGAAGCTAACATTGTTTTTCAGCTGTCACTTCCATACAGGATAGTGATTTTCAATTCTTAAAAAAACAAAAACAAGACAACCGAAATCAGCATCATCTATTTCTTTAAATAAACTTTTTTTTTTTCCTCCAGCATGCTTTTTATTTTCCTAGTGGACTTGAAATTTATGGTGTTCCTATGCAGTGAAACTAATGAATATCACTCTGGTTTTAAATCCAATACAGCTGGTCATCCATTCAGTATTGTTTTAGCTGCAGTCATTTCTTTCAGTACTGCAGATCACAGTCAATTAACATGGAGAGTTTAACTAGGTCTGCCAAACAGTCCCCATTATTCTGGAGAAGTTTCGGAATATCAAGCACAACATCTTCAACAAATCTGAGATTACAGCTGGTTGATAGCACTGTCCAAAGGGAAACCTTTTTTCCTTGATATTCTTTTTTGTTGGATCCTAGAGTGAAGTGGGGCATGTATTTTAGGCAAAACTCTTTTTTTTTCTTTACTCATTCTCTGTGTTTTCTAACGTGGTCTAAGAGATGTATGGAGTGTATCTAAAGGCTCAGAAAGCTATGTAACTGCATGGCTCAGCAGCTCATTCGACAGATGATGTGTGTGTATGTGTTTGTTCGCATTAAAATTGAAATTTTTATCCACGTGTTATAAATACAAATGCTAGTATTCATATGAGACTGTGAGCAATGCCCATGACTTCCAATAGGACTATGCATAAATAGTTCAGGGTCAGACACTACAGGTGAATTTTCCAGTCAGCGTTCACCTTCAAGGGTGACAACAGGCATACCAAAAAATCTTAACTGAATAGGGAGAGGGGTAAGTACATGCAGTTAAAAGGGGCCATTATGATTTAACATGAAGCTGCAGAAAAAACAGCAAGCAGTCAAAAAGGAAGAGAACAGGGAACTGTGAGTTAGTCATTCTCAGATCTGGATATTGCACACACTTCCGCAAGACAAACCAATGGGACCCTTCCCAGAAACAAAGCTGGGCACAGGTTTATGAGTTGGTAGAACTGCGACTCTCATGATTTGAAACTGTTATGCTACATAAGGTGCAGTTTCTTGTTGGTATGGCAATCCCACTGAGAAGACTCAGTAAGTACTGAAAATGCAGATGTGTACTGTAATCTCCTCTGGCAGCCTTGGTCCTACCACATCTCGCATGCCAGTACAACCAGACTAAGGGCTGAGGACCAGAGTGGTACATCCTCAACTGTGATCTGGGGCATAGGGACCTGGGCTGGAGGTGTCCCAGATCAGTCCAGTTGCATGAATGGGAAAATCCCAGGGGCAGCACTCCAGAAGCCGACTCAGTTTTCATAGACAATTGCCACTGCTGCACAATCACATACTCAGGAGTGCACATTCCTGACTGCCAAAAGCGTGTGCTCCAGAAAAGAAAAGTTTGGAAATACCAGCTGCCTCTGCTCTCAGATTTCCAGCTGCTTGAGGCCTGCAGTTGCTAAGGCTGGAGGAGGATGCCCTCCTCTGGCTATGCGCGTTCCCTTTTCATCGAGCCTCGGAGGCTGAAGAGAAATCACTTTGAACACTGAGACGGGGAGCTGGAGGCAATTACTTGTGATTGATAGCACTAAATATGAAACCACATGTACCTCATCCATGAAGCATGGAATCAGCAGCATATTGTTAGTGGGGGAGATGAATGGGGCTTGAGATAACCTTGGCAAATTAGGCATATGTTAGCATTAAGCTTTGTCAGTAAGCAGGCTATAAATTACAGACATATTGTAACTCCATAAACTCATCTAATGAATTGAGTGACAGTGGTAATTTAGGGCAGAATGGAATTGTTTAACCCTTTTAAGAATTTAGCTTTATTTCTATATTACACAACAATCCAAACTGTACTAAAAGGTTGGTATTTCATATATACTGCAAGATACCATAACCGTAACAGGGAAACAATCCTTCCATGTTTCATGTACATTTTAACAAACAGTTGGCAACCTGCAAATTATTTCACTTGTAAGTTGGTTTAAAAAGAATGGAAAAAGAACAGAATAGCTGGGGTGGTTTTCTTGCACATTCTCCTGCTTTGTCATTATTTCTCCATATGATCAAGCTAAATATATTGAAGCTATAGGACACAGCATGCTGCCATTTCTGGACTACTACTGAACTCCTCAGGAGGTGTTATAAGACACAAGGCTAAAGGGCAGGTGACTTTAGTCATAAGAGAAGTGCAATAATCCCTTCAAAATGCATGGCCTGCAGCGTCTTATTGCTATTCTGAAATGGCAGTTATAAATAAATATAAGAGGAGAAAGTCAGTCTCCTGCATTTACTGGCTGCTATTGACAGACTTATGCCATCAGTGACAGCTAATCCAGGATTCTGAAGCCATTTTCCATCTTACTGTGTATTTCAGACAAAGTAACATTTGAAAATCACTGGCACACCAATGGCACAAAAGAGCTTTAAATCTAAACCAGAAAATTTAATGCAGTATGTTATTAATTAAAATGTGTTGATATAATGAAAATTATTTTTATCTTTATTCAGTAGAGCAACTGAAGAAATGAGCATATAAATTATGCCACAGGTTTAGTCCACTTCTGAGGAAATTTTAGGAAAGCATGTTTCTTCACACACTTTAGGCAATTGATCTTGGCACTCATACAAATCACAGGAAAAATTCTTATCAGATGTTTGTAGAATATTTGCTTTTATGCCCATTTTTCCCTTTAAGATACAGTATATGAATCAAACTGCGACAGTCCTGGGGGGTGTAAGGGTGGAAGGGACCCTTGGTGGATGGTAAGCAGAAAGTGAAATCCTCAACATATGTAATTTTATATTATGTAAATAAGCATTACTTCTGACAATAAAGCTATATAAGAATTAAAATTATAGACTTAGTGATAACTCAGTGTGTAAAAAGGAGGAAGAAGTATAGTTCCAGATATTTACTTTGTGTTTGCAGTTCACATGTATTTCTATTTAGAAAAGGATTATGTTTACCCAACCTCAGGAAAAACGGGTGCTTTGCAAGCCCTGTTTCAGCTAATGAAGGAGCAAAGCCTCCACAGAACTTACCTGGAGTTATGCAAGGAGTCTGCAGAAAAGTCAGGAGGAGACACAACCCTCATCAGACCCCTTCTTTTAACACATTGATGTCAACACCATGCCTGGAAATATGTCTGAGGTCAAGGAGAAGCTTGCTGTTGTCAAAAGCCACAACAGAGTGAATTCAGGAGTGCAAGTGAGATAACATAGGAAATTGCTTGCATAACATGGGAAATTCACAGGCCATGAGTGAGAAGAAAGAGTCTCTTTCACACTTTTCCATTTTCTTTTGAGCCATGTCATGTTTCACAATTGTTGTATATCAAGTAAATGGTGTAAATGCTTAAATAATGACATAGTGAGGGTGCTGTAGAGTTTTTGGTTCAAATCTGACCTCTGAATAAAATCGGTTCTTCATTCCAGAAAAGATTACTGTGACCTTTACTACTCCATTTTCCTAATGGTTTCTTCACTACAATAACAAAATTGAATGACTATCTCGGCTATCTCTAATATTTGGAATTAAATTTACCTCGTGCAAATCAATAAAGTGGAAATCAAAACTAAAAGCCTGGAGTTATTTTAGCAATACTCTGTGCAATACAACTTTGCATTTAACCTCTGGACTAAATGGTGACTCCATAACTAAGTCAGTCACTGAGCACATGCTTTACATACTTGAGTGGAATCAAACTGTTCAGATCAGCAATGATTAATGAAAAATATGCCAAAAGTGATTTAGAGAAAAGATGCCTACTCAAGCCTGTGAGTTTGTTAAGCCATCAAGACAGAAGACATACTTGAGGTACATATGAAATGGTTCTTTGCATGGAAAATGGGGTGACTTTTTTTGTTTTGGCTGCATAATGATTACATGGCCTGGTTCTACTGGGGGCACATGGTGGGGGTAGGAATCCCCATCCCAGCACTGCCAACAGAATGTAGGTTATTTCCTCCTATTCTGGCTGTGGACTCAGGTCTTCTCCTAATGCCAGCCAGCTTCTCAGTAGCACTCACAGGACCATCTGCACCCTGTTCCCAGGGCTACCACTGAGCTGTTTATCTACAGACCTTGGGAAGACCAGCGAAAGTCTGACCTGTCGAGGTCTGTTTGTGTAGGAGAAATTGAAATAGTTTGCCCAAAATAAAGTCAGCAGGGAAGAAATTTTGCATAAGATTAAGCCCCACCTTCCCAGGCTCAGGTCCCTGTCTCTGCTGGACCACAGGGCTGCTGTGCTGTGATGCTGGAGGATGAGAGCAGACAGATGAGCAGAGCTGTTATGCAGCTTCTGGCACCAGCACTCCCAGCACTGGTCCCACTACTCCTTCCCAATGATAAGAGAACCCTATTTACCTTAAGATAATTGGGGTTGGGCCCAACCTAGGGACTCCAGGACATGCTGGCAGGTGCCATTTATTATGTTTCCTCAGTAACCTGTCAAAAGGAACCAGTCTGACACAGCCATCCTCAGCCTAAGAGGAAAGTGGATAGGTAGACACTCATTGGGATCCCGGGCACACAGTGCCTCCAAGAGAAATGATGCTGTGAATCTCCAGAGCTGAGATGCCACATGCTTCTCCCCAGCACCAGTGCGCACTGCAGCCCGGGAGAGGGACAGGCAGGAGCAGAAAGGTGCTCACCCTTCCCTGGCGCTGTGGAGCACCGCACAAAGTCTGCCTGCTCGCCAGCCTGGGCTGTTTGCCTCCAGCTGCTGGTGCCAGCTTTGTGCTGGTTCCTCACCAGCACAGTACAGAGGGAAAAAGCATCTGTGCTTTCTCAGCAGCTGGGAGCCTCTCAAGGACTCTCATCAGCTCACAGGGGCTGGGATTGCTCCTTAGGCTGGGCAGATAATGGGTAACCAGCTTCATACAGGTCTCTCCCCACTACAGCACCAGTGTAATTAGTCAGTGTTCTGCTGGAGGTAAATATTAATTAACTGAGATGAACCTTCTTTTTACCTTAAGATTTCAATTTAATTTTTATTCCTGCATCTAGGATACATGTCATACAAGAATAACACATTAATGCATTAAAATTGAAAATTAGTGGAGACGATGAAAGGATGAGAGGTATAATTAACTTTCAAATAACATACAAGTGCAAGTAGGCAGTATGATAATATGCATAACAAATAATAATAATAATATCACTGCTTAAGGTAAAACCACCTATTTTAACAATGGACACAATTAAGATGATTTCTCAACATGTTTTTGGGAAGTGTCTGTTCATTGCAGCCTTGCCTGAGCCAGCCTCTACATGAATGCGCACATGATCTTAAGTGCCAGCGTAACCATGTCCTGTGCTATGTCAGGGATAAGACCTAAGCACAATGTCCTCCTTCATCCCACCAGCTTCACTTTGATTTCCCCTGGGACCACAGCTCAGGAAACCAGTTTGAAAGGAAGCCACAGCTTTTGGATGAAAGTTATTCTGGTTTTAGGTCCTGTCTTACTTTAATCAAAAGCTCAGCCTTACCCGTGCAAAATAATTTTTTGCAGATATGATGATCTGTGGCACCTCCTTAAGCCCTAACTAGAAACAGAGTGTTTGGAAGGTCTGGATGAAAATGCCGTTTGCCCAAGCCACACTGTAATGTTAATTTCTAAGCACAGTTTGAGCAGGTGTAAATCCCGTGTAAATTCCAACACATACCCCCTGACTATGGCTGCCTTCCTGCAGGTGGCAGCCTAAGGTGGCTGAGTTCGGCTCTTGCTTTGCAATGCTGCGGCATGAGGCTGACCAAGCATATGCAGGAGGCCAGACCAGATCCTGTAAGGGGGAATTTATGCCTGGGTCCTTCATACAACTTCTGAAAATTTTTCTTGCATCCACTTGAGGAGTCCAGTCGTGGCTGAGGTAACATTTTCTGTATGGACTCTTGGTCCCTTCTGACGTTGGTGAACTCACATTTTCATGGTGTTTCATTCAGTGAACAGCAGAGTTAAGCCAAAACTGAGAAGGCATGTTCTGAAAAAGTGGAAACAACTTGTCAATCTTTGATAAGATGGACTTCAGATTACAAAGAGAGAAACCCTCTAATTCGAAGTTCATGTGAGTTAAGATTAGCAAACCATAAAAAATCCCAATATTAAGTAAGGAGTTTTATAATTTCAAAGTGCTTCACAGGCATGAATTAATTAGCTATGAGTTAAAACACTGGATGTCAAAATGTTCCTGGATTTAATGGCACAGATGCCATTAGAAGACAGACCACAGATAAAATACCTTGCAACTGACCCCACAGAGGCTTCAAGGGCATTAAAGGGGGTCACATTCATCGGGAAGGGAAGGGAAGGGAAGGGAAAAAAGACCTGAAAGCAACAGCTTCTTTGAGCATCTCAACCAATTTTCAGCATTTATTTTTGAGGAGACAAATGAAAAAAAAAATGCAATTGTTCCTGCAAAACTCTGGAAACAATGATTCATTAATTAAATTAGGGATCAGAGTTCTTGAAACAGCATGTGAAGAACAAAAAATTGGTCTGATGGATGACATTAAACGTCAGATAATTAGGATCACTTTTGACAGAGCAGAGGTTTAAGCAAAGAAACCTGAAGTTCATAAAGAATACTGCAGTAGCTTCTCGAAATATCTGCATTTTAGTAGATTTTCTTAGTAAAGCAGATGAAGACAGAGCTCTGTTAGCAAAGGCAATTTTGAAATTCATACAAATTAATTTTCAAGATTATTTTAATCTCACTCCATTAAGACACTTCCCATGACAACATACGATACTTTACCGCACTTTCTCTTTTGTCTCAAAATATTGCCTTTTCTGACATAAATTGCATAAATAAAAGGTTTCTTTCCACTGTGGTCACAACATGACCGTATTTGGCTTGAGGCTTTGTACTAGGGCAGCCTGACTTTACCAGCTAAGCCATATCCCCAGACTTTATGCGATCCAGCCAATCTAACACACTTTATTTATTCTGGCCAGAATCCAGATCCAAAATCTGATCTGAAATCACTGTGGTGAGGGAAATATCAAGATCCTGTTCTCCACTGACAAGTTTTAATTGAACAAAGATTTGAGGCCAACCCTGAAAAGGTGTTCTAAACCAAGTCTTGAGACGTAAACATAAGGATCTATCCAGCAATGCTCTCAGTGCACCTTCACAAGATTTTCTCAGGTTCAGCACTCACTTCAGATGGGTGCTCCTTTCACAAGTGTACAGTCCCTTTGGGTGAGTTCCTCACTTCACCAGAAGTAACAAGAGTCTTTCCACCTCCTTTAGTGAATTCCCCTTTTCAAGTGAAAATGAATTTTAGTGTATATGACTGTGGGAATACAGCTAGAAAGCAGGACTCAGAGTACTGCTGAACTAGTGACAGATTTGGACATTCTGAACTTGGTAAGCTGAAAGCCATGGGAAATTCAAACAGAAGTTTGATGGAGGTAGGAAAGGAATGTTGTGTTTTGATTTTAGGTAGCCATGTAAACCAGCACCTGCAAAGATTATTGTTAAGTATATTGATAAGCAACAAGAACAATGTGGTTTTTGCTTGGCAGTAGAATATTCTGTTCAAAGCTGTAAGGCTATAGAAGCTGAGCCCTGTAAGTTAATAAATCAACTGCTTGCATCCAGGCAATGAGTCCTGTCTCTTCAATCCCTGACATCTGACTCAATGTCCCTATACTGAATTTATCAAGATCTCCCTTAATTTTCCATCAGACTTTTTAACCATCTTACCAAATAATTTTAAAGGGGAGTTCCTTTTCGTCTTTAGTGCTGTGTATTAAACAAGAGATCTTTAAAATGGTGAAAAAAGTAAGCTAAATGACAGGTAATCGTTAAATACTCTAACTGCACATTGTCATGTTAACCACAGGGTGTAACACCACTTCTCTTTCCTTAGTCATCCAATGGGACTGTTCCATATTTATATGTTGTGTAAACAAGTTGCATACTCTTGTGTCCACAGACTGCTTCTTCTGTCACCCATGTCCTGTGGATTTTCACCGCTTCCCCTGCTAGCAGCGCTACACCTCCCTCCAAGAAGGTGTTGATGTTTACAAGTATAAATGGGTAATACAAGAAGGGAAGTGAATTTTCTGGCCTCAGGGTAGTTGGTGGTAGCATCTAGTAATTAAATAGTGGAGGTTTTGCTTAATTGCATCTTTCCTTCTGCAAGGCAAGGTCTGAAATAAGGGCAGAGGAGATTAACTCTCGCTGTTGTTGCCTTTTTGGATGCTGCTAAGTTTTCAGGGGTACTGCAGCCCTATTTTCCAATACTCCCCCCGAAAGGTTATGGCCTCCTAAATCTGTTTCTGTGCAGGTACACTGATTCTTCCCTGCTCTTGACAGCATTCCTGGAACTGGCCTGTCCAAGACTGTCTCCACAAAACAGCAGCTAAGGTAGGCTGGCTCCACAGTTAGATTGCTCTGCTAGCACTTCCACCCATGCAGGGTTAGTCCACCACCAGCTGTCTGTGTTTCACTCTTTGCTAGAGGGTTGGAGAGGACCATGCATTTTCACTTCTATATTATGCGTTCTCACATATTTTTAAAGGCTTTATGGAAAGGTGATAAAGGCTCAAAGGCACCATTTTGTAGCTTGACGCCTTGATGACAAAGAACAAGATGGGCTACAAAATTAGTTCATATAACTTATTAAGAACAAAACACAAAAAACATGATTATTACCTGGCTAATTTGCCCTACTGACACATTACAAGCCGTCATACAAGACAAAAGTAGAAAGAACAATTGCATAAACTGCACAAAGATGAGAAATAGAAAGTAAAAAAGCCAACAACAATATATCACAAACAGCTCAGTAAATAATAGTGCAATTTTCCTAGCTAATAGAATGGTTTAACACCTGAATACACTCACACGCCTGATTAAACACTAACAACGTAAACCCATGAAAGAAGATTATAAGTTGTAATATCTCTTTGCAAATAATAGCATATTAGCCACTGTTGCACACTTCTCCAATTACATCCCTTTCATTCTTTTCATCTGGAAAACAGTTCACATTATAATAGTCAGCATCATTTGTGTTTTAAAACAAGCTATTACTTTGTATGCAGTGTATATTGCCAAATTGCAGGTCTCTTTCTCCAGACATCTAAGGATACTCTCAAAGTTAATAAAATCAGTAATTGGCAGAGCAAGTGGTCTTTAACTTGGCTTTCTATGAAAAAAAAAATGTTTAAACTTCAACCAACACTTACTTCTTGTCACACTGGACACTTTTCCCCAGCCTTCTTCCCTTTTCTTATCAGAGGTTGCCAGGAGAATAAATTGTACCTAACAGCAGCATGCCCACATTTACCAAAACTCATGAGCCTGCTCACATCCACATCCATACAGCTGCGTTTGGCTTCTGTTCAGTTGACTTGAAACAAGTGTGGGTGTCTTGAAAAGAAATGTGGAAGGCAAAAACCCTCTGATTTCAGTCACAACCATCTCAGTTCACTACCTTCCCTAATCAATCACTTTCATCCCTTTCTACTTTCCATGCACCTCCAGCTACGCAATTCACTGTCTCTTCCTGCTTGAACATTCAACCACTGTAATTTACTGACCTTCAGGCCTGCCTTCCTGCTTGAATTACTTAGAAATCCCTGGTTGGTTTGAAAATCCTCCAAGTCAGGCAAGAGAAGAGAACCCCTGGGGATTTAAGTGAGTAAAAAAACTTCCCAGCCCAATGACAGAACACTGGAAAAGTTAAACACAGTGCACTGCAGCATTTTTATTGCTGAAACTCTTAAAGGACAGGATAAACAAAAATTTCTCAGGAACAGTTTGGATATGCTCCATTCTGTTTTAATGCATCAGGTGAGACTTCATCACCTGCTGCAATTGCATGATTCCTTTAGAGCACAAAGCTCTGTGGTAAATAAAGCCTGGGGCTGAGCCGATATGGCAATTTATGTATTTCAGAGGGTGTTCAAAATGAGAAGGAAAATCAGCCCAGTGTTTTTAAACCATGACATTTGAACAGAGGTGATACTCATTAGAAAAGTTAGCCTAGATGGATGTATCTGTTATGAAAATCCCAGAACAGTAGTCTTCTTTTCAGATAATTACTTTCTCTTTTCTTCCTAATTTTTTATTCCAGCTGTTGAGGCATATAAAATGGTGGTTATGATTTATTCACCATCATAGAGGCCAGACTGTATTTTATGATTTTCCATGATCTTCTAAACCATCAGGTACTGACTACTTATTTACTAAGACAGACCAAGGAAATTTTGGACCAGTCTCCATAACTGATACAGCCAAGTCTAAGTTTCCTACCAAGAAGGTTCAAATTGGTTAAAATTCTTCCTTTTGCTTTTTTGACTCCTACAAGATTACAATTTACATGGTCCTTATAGTCAATCTACCCACTAATATTCCCATGGGTTTCACAACAAGGTATATTTAAACTGCTCCTATGACTGACAGATAATCAGAAATTATATCACTACTGTTTTTAGTTACCATCTTTCCTAGATACTCTGTTGGCATGGATTATCCTATGTTATTCTCATAGCACCCTACAACTCTCTTCCCAAAGACCTCTTGTGTTAAAAAGCTTTATAGGAGTAAGTTCCCTTGGAGATGAAGCTGGGAAGAAAAGAAAAGAAAAGAAAAGAAAAGAAAAGAAAAGAAAAGAAAAGAAAAGAAAAGAAAAGAAAAGAAAAGAAAAGAAAAGAAAAGAAAAGAAAAGAAAAGAAAAGAAAAGAAAAATGTTGGCAGATACACAAGTGAATTTTGCACATTTTGGTGGCATGCAAAAAGGAATTGAACCTGACTATAGTCCACTTCCACCACCTTTACGGGAATGAAGATAACTGTTCAAGGAAACAGATTAGCTAGTTTTCCCCTGCTCTTATTTTGCATTCCTTTTTCTTGTGCCAAATTCAGTCTGTCCAGAATAGGGTGTTAGAATTGAAAAGCAGGTAAAACTTCATACCCAGCACACATCTCAAGAGTAACAACTATAGGTAACTGAGAGCTGACACTGCCAGAAAGCTCATCTGCCACAAACTTGTAGGTGCTCTAGATTAGTAGGTTTGGGAGGGTCTTTTATTGCTGTTATTATTAACAGAGATGGACACAAAGATGAGACATTGGTAGCTACAGGATCCAATTCAAATAGAAATACTGTTCACCCTTTGCTACCCTCTCAGCTGAGAACAGTTTTAGGTTTCACATTTCTCTCAAAGGTTCTGGATGAATCTATGTTGACTATGACCACCCTAGCATTTCTCAGGATAAGCACAGACCATATGCCAATGCACAGACATCTGACAGTGCAATAACTGAGGGCTGGAAAAAGGATGTTTCTGAAATATCAGTGTTGGGCTGGAAGGTTCCTCAAAAAGTCATTTAGTCCATTTCCCATGAACTGCTGTCAGATCAAGATTGGACTTCCAAGTGGAAATTGCTCAGGCATATCCATAGCATATAGAAATGAAGTGACAGCAGCAGGAGTTTGAGACCAAGTGACCTACATCGCTCCAGAGTTCAACTTAGCTGTTATCACCATCAGACCACATTTTGCCAGACCGGTCCTAGAAAATCAACTTGGCTAAATATTTTAGTAATTTTGGCTTTGCAATTAGGCTACAAATTTTTTATGGCAAAGTAAGCATCTTGACAACTTCCACAAGCCAGGCCAGGATAATCACCTGTCCTCTTAGGTACTGCAAGACCACTGTCATGGCAGTCTTTCTTGCCTACCTCTTTCTTGAAGTATGCGTGCAAAACCAGTCATAGGATTCCACTGCAAGCTTTACCAGACTCCCCCCATGTCCTATATTTGATGTTTCTTCTAAGATACTTCTGAAAGAGGATCATGTCACTGTTTCAGATTAGGCTACCAATCCTGGGAACCTGTAGTGCTGACACTTGGAAAGAAAAAAATCTCCACATTTGTGCATCTATTTCTTCTTCTTACATGCAGTGATATGCACTTGTGCATGCCATTTTTCCCTTTTTTTTAATATCAAGTCATCTCTTCAGTGTACCAAAATCATTCCGAGTTATGAATCTGTCCTCTGAAGTGCTTGAAAGACTGCCCCAAATTTCATCTCATGAAAATTTTATACTCATATGCTTTCTTTCAATATCAAGGCAGTTGATGTAAAGCAGACTGAGCAGAGACCTCATCACAGTCTACAGCTTCCTAACAAGGGGCAGCAGAAGGGCAGGAACTGATCTCTTCACTCTGGTGACCAGTGGGAGAACCCGAGGAAATAGCCTGAAGCTGACTCAGGGGAGCTTTAGGCTGGAAATCAGGAAAAGGTTCTTCACCCAGAGGGTGGCTGTGCATGGGGATGGGCTCCTCAGGAAAGTGGTCACAGCACCAAGTTTGATAGAGTTCAAGATAGGTTGGGACAATGCTCTCAGGTGCATGATGTGACTCTTGGGGTGTCCTGTGCAGGGTCAGGAGTTGGACTTCAACGCTCCTTGTGCGTCCCTTTCGTTTCAGGATATTCTATAATACTATTATTCTACAATTGCATGAATATTGGCTGTGAATATAATAACCAGATGGTTGAAAAACTGTTTATGACTTGAGCACAGGAAAGGTACAATGTGTATCTGTCTGTATAGCTTTATATAACCATATGAAACACTTCATGGTCCTGACCATTATCAGTAAATTCTAGTGTTTTTTGATTTGCAGTAATTAGTAGTCAATGGCATAGAGATGTATGTTAACAACCTCCACAGGAAAAAGATCACCAGGAGGTTCTTAAATAATAGCAGTGGAAAGGTTAAACTGCTCACTCAGGGCAGGTCTGTACCCTACAGGAAATAAATTCTTACAGACATCTAGTAAAACTATCTCAAGCACCAGCATTTAAGACCTGTTCAGAGCGTATTGTCATGGTTGTGGCTCCCATGGGTCCTGATGTTGCTCCTGATGTTGCTGCTAAAGTTATCTTCTATCTAAAAATTAACTTTAAGAAATACACCTTTAGAGAAATACATCTTTTTGGTTTTGCCTCTTTGCTGCACTCACTTGCACTTGTGCCAGCACAGCTGGCAGCCTGGACCAGGCAGATGACTGAAATGACCTGCCTTGAAAATAAAAAAATAAATTAAAACATATTCCCCCTGTGATCTTTGTCAGGACTCTGTGGAGGGAACAAGAACACTTGCTCCAGAAGAGCAACAGAAGAACCACAAAGCTACCAGGGTTTGCATATGAATCTGGAGAAAGCATTATTATCCTTCCTCACTCAGCACTGGGGGAATAGAAATACCAGTGAGAATACTGCTCCCAGCTGGACCCCTAATAATCCTTGAAAAACAATGACATCGAAACATGGGATCAGAAGGACCAAATACTAACTGAATTGAAAAGCAGAAGTAATCGTTCATCTGGAAGGCATATTCTAGAGGCATATTTGGGACCCAACCAGAGCATATACCTCTGCAGAAAAAAAAAAAAATTTCTGGAAAAAGAAAGTTGTCCCATGGGAGTTACCCTGGGTAGGTGTCATGGGAAGAGTCAAGATGCAGAGCCAGGTTGTGTCTGAACTGAGCCACTCAAAGTCAGTTCATTAAAACAGGAAGTTTCCTGGCATGTTGGGAAGATTCAGTTTTATTCAACTGAATAAATTATTATTCACATTATTTGGTGTAATGACCTAAAAAGGAAATATACATATATGTATACTTTATGTTCCACGGATATTTGGTATGCCTCCCTGCTCTGGAGGCAGATACCTAGGGAAGACAGCAGGGTAAGAGCAAAACCGTAAGTAGTCACTGAGGATTTGAGCACCACTTCAAGCAGCTCAAATCTCTTGAAATGAATGGGGGCAGTTGCATGCTAGAACATTGTCTTGCAGAGAGAAATGCCGTGGTCCAGCCTGCAAACCCTTCCACCAGCCCTGCTCTCTGCAGCTGCTATGAGCAATGTCACATCTCTGGTGACAAAGCAGTTGCACAGGTTTTCATGTCCTTTCTCTTTGCCTTTTAGTCATGTTTTTCTCTAGGCTTCCCATTCTTGCCCTCTGCCTGCCCTCCGGAGCGGCGGTGTTGCGGTGGGCAGGGCTGCATTTCAGAGCCCTGCCCTCCCGGGGATGCCAGCGGATGCCCGTGGATGCCCCAGGATGCCCGGGGATGCCCCGGAGATACCCCGGGGATGCCCGGGGATGCCCCGGAGATGCCCCGGAGATGCCCGGGGATGCCCGCGGATGCCCCGGGATGCCCGGGGATGCCCCGGAGATGCCCCGGAGATGCCCCGGGATGCCCGGGGATGCCCCGGGGATGCCCCGGAGATGCCCCGGGATGCCCGCGGATGCCCCGGGAGCCGCGCAGCGCAGTCCCCGCGGGCACGGCGGGGCTCCGGCCGCTCCGCGCCCCCTCCGGCCCTGGCTGCTGTAAAACTCGGGCTTGCTACAGCCTGTGCTCGCCGCCCGCCCCGCGCAGCGTTCCCGCTGTAATTACGGAGAGGGCGTGGAGTGAAAACAGCGCTCGTGTGATGCAGCTGTATCCGCTCGTAATCCTTCATTAATGCCTCATCAAAAGAGTACTGTACTTTTCATTTGTTTCGTTTGCAGAAGGTCAGCATGCTTGGAAGCTATTGTCATACAGCATTGCAAGACTTTTTACATATTTCTCTGGTATTGTTCCAAGCTATTGTATACGCAAACGAGTCAATTGGTATGCAGATTGTCTATCATTAAAACCGTTTCAAAATCAGCTTTGTTGTGGGTTTAGCGTAGAGCTCGCATACCCCTCCTGAATGTAATGTGTGGCTCTGCATCGGTGCGGTGAGGTGGTTCTGGAACCTCACATGGGACCAATCCTCGTTTTCATATTTGCAGAACTTGCAGTGAAATCGTAGGAAATTTTCCCTGAGAACAAGTCTGCGGACTGAAGTCCTCCGCTTGCCTCACCCTCCCTCTGCAGACCACACAGGCTACCTTTGGCCATACCAGTGCCTGTGCTTTTCCCTCGCCTCCCTCTTTTGCTGTGTGTGTTTTGCCTCAGTATGAGTTCCTAAAGTCTACAAAACTTTTTCCTAGTCTCCTTGGGAGACGTGTCAGCCCCGGAGCTGGTCCTGCCTTTCCAGCAGGCAGCACATCTCTGCAGCTACCAGCACTGCCTGCACCAGCACCTGCCTTGCTGCCCGTGGCACTGAGCCCTCCTCATCAGCCCAACACACCAGAACGTCACACACACCCAGGGCAGAGTCCTCTGCTTTGTTTTTGCTATTGAATTTCAACCTTGAGTGAGAAACGGTGCTTCAGAAAATAAAGGCCACTTGCCTTTTCTATCACCTCCACACAGTTGTTTAATGTTTCCTGTGTGTTTTTTTAGCAGTTCTTCCCCAGGTATCACAAGCTCTTGGTGCAGAACCTGGATTCACTTGTCCACAAAAACTATTTTAATGACTTCTACGTGAAAAAAATAAAGAAGTATTTTTTTTATTTGCAGTTGCATTGTGTCAAGTGGCATAAAAGTCTTCTGTCTGTAACAGGGGAACTATAATCATAATAAGGATAAAAAATGAAGGTTAAAATTAAAATCTACATTTTAATAAAATAATTCAATGACAGGAAATGTTCATTTTAACAGTTAGAGATATATCAGGAGATTTAGAAGAACAGAAAATGTAGATATGCAGTTCTTACCAGAAGATGAGGAGAGCAGATTTAGGGACCATCTGTACAAACCCAGTATTTACAAGGCTATGGGACCTCATAAAATGCAGGTGAAGGAGCTGAAAAATCCGATTAACTTCAATGCAAAACTGCTTTCTATCATCTTTGAAAGATCATGCAGGTCACAGTGCCAGACAAGTAGGAAAAGTCTAATTTATGATCATCTCCCAAAGAAAGATCAGGGAAACTACTCACCAGTCAAGCTCACACTTTTTCCATGAAAAGCTATGTATTGAGTCCTCATGGAAGGTATGTCCCAGAAAAGTAAGGTCAAGAAGGTGTCTTAGACAAATCATGTTGGTTGATCACCTTCTATGATGAAACAACTTGCTTGATAGATGAGGGGACAACTGTGGAGAAAACACTACCTCTATTTTAGGAAGGCATTTGACATCATCTCCTAAAAAAATCCTTGTTGATGAGCTAGAAAGTTATAGTGAGTATGGAATTACAGCAGTTCTTGACTGCTGAAACCTGTTGCCAAAAGACATATTTTTCCATCTTGGTTTCCAAAGACCAAAGTTAAAATAATAAGCATGAAGAAATTTTCCATTAGTTTCAACTATTTCGTTATTTCAGGATGTACAGATGCAAGTCAGTCACTCATATCAAGATTTGCCAATAGTCTTTTTCCTGTCACATCTGAAGAAATCTGTTAAAATCAATTCCCAGTCCAGACCTATTAAAACATTGGCTCTTAGCTGCAGAGACCACCTCCCTCACTTGTCACCGTCTTGGGGAGAGATGTCACTCGTTGACATCACTGTTTGTGGCACGGATGATGGCTAGAATGTCCTTGGGAATAGTTTGTTAATGTCCATTTGAAGACAAAGTTTAGTTCAGTCTTGAAGCATGTTTTGTGACCTACTGCAACTGTATGGACTTGTGTTATTTTTTCCAATCTGCACTGGATTTCAGAGCAATTTGTGTTTTCTGAGCAGACTGAATACTACACACTTCTTTAAAAGGGTACTAGCAGAAGCAACATCTTTTGCGCAAGTGATTTTCGTCTATTGATTTGTGTTTTAAAGCATCATAGCATAAAGAAAAATTATAATTTACATTCTGAAAGCACTCCTGCCCTGGTGTCAGGTAAATCTGTGCAGATAAAATATTCCCAAACTAATCTTCCCAGCCAAGAAAATGGCAGTAGAATGTACATGGGCATGTGATGCCTGACAGTGCAGTGGTCTGGTGTAAAAAGGAGGAGTGAAATCAAGGGCAATGTACCCTTTCTGTTTCATTCCCTTCTGACAGGCCTGAGATGAGAGATCTACTTACTGGTTCTCCAGGCATTTTGAACAGGGAGAATTCCTTTCTGTTGCCCACCAGCAGTGTCTATCTTCCTATGGCTCAGGGGGAAGAATTGGGCTGTCAGGAACTTTGATTAGCTTCACCTAGTCCTAAATAAAGGCAGTCACTTATATCACTTAAGCAAGCAGCAGTGGCACCCAAACACATACAAAAAGAGGTCAGTTTATGACTGTCAGTTCCAGTACAGCAACCTAGCACCCCTGGAGCCCTGGCATAATGACAGGAACCTCCTTCCCATCATCGCCTCTTGCCCACTGTAACATCACAACTCATTTCAGTTTTTCAGCTGTATTATATGAGGCAAGTGGTCACCAGAGACACCGTTCAGTAAACATGGTATATAGTCATCTCCAAGTCCAATTCACCCCAACTGAAATACTAAAGTTATACATCTTATTTCTGTTTTCAAGTTCTTTCTGCTTGAAATATTCCTTGCATTTCACTGGGCAGAGTATTTCACAAGGTAAATCCAGTCAAGTCTACTTGGCTGCTAGCAAGGGGTAAGATTTGGTGATACCAAAATGGTCCTGTTATTTCTTAATTTAGTAAACTATTGCTATCCTTGTGCTTGTTTCAGACCCTTGCTTTTGGGATCAGAATTGGGTCATGTTGCCCTGATTTTTTCAGCCTTCTCTTCTGTTTCACAGTTTCATGGTTTGGGTTCTTTCTCATGCTCTGGTCTGTAAACACTGGCAAATGTTTATCATAACTTCAAGGTAGTTTACAGTCCTTGTCTTAGAGATATGGACAGCTGATGGACAGTTGTCCTGACCAATGGGATGGGGAGAGGTGTCAACCTTCTCCCCCAGTCCCTGGCCTTTTGTAGATATAATATATATTGGAGTCAGACTTTCAAATAAAGTAGAGTTTTAGTTCATGCCTTCTGATCAAAGTGTGAGTGTGTGTTTGTGTGTCTGTGACAAACTGCATCGGGGTCTTATTCACCTGAAAGAGAGCAAACATTTTTGTATTCCTATATGAGCTCAACTGCAGAGATACTGCTGATACTGTTGTTGCTATTGAGGCATTTAGAATGCAAAGAAAAAATTCTGGTAAAGCCAGACACAAGAATTTGGAGTGAAACACCACACAAAAACAATGGTTTGCTGCATTAATTTTGAAATCCAGCTGTGCAAATCTGGTTTGAGAATTCATCAAAAAGATCCTAAGAAAACACTTTACAAATTAAAGTCTCTCTAATGGGTTGAACTGAGCAATACTTTCCAGCTGAAATGTATTCTAGAGAACAAAGACAAGTAAGTGCAGTAGTGCTGCTATTATTATTGTTGTTGTTGTTATTATTATTATTATCATCATTATTAGACTGTAATAAAAGCAGAAGATACATAATTCCCTCATGAAGAACATCTTCAGTAGGAAGCCTACAATTTTAAGTTTGTAAGTAGAAGACTATGGAAAGACAGGCAGAAAGATTTGTTGGACAGAGGAATGAGGAGCCCAGTAGAAATGCTGCTTATCCCAGACGTCTCCCCTTACTGCATTGAGATTTCTTTTTAATACTAATTTTACTCATAGATGCAGTTTGAGTGTGATTTTTGGATGCCGAAGGAGTATGTTGTGTGGAGTGTCAATGGAGGAGGCTGGCAGCAAGGGGGCTGCAGGGGGACATTTTTGCTTTAGGCCTCTGCAGTAGCAAACCCTTAAGGGGAGTTATCACTCATTGAGAAACACACCAACCCAAGAAAATTAGTAGTATAAGGTCTCTCTCATTTCTTTCATTTTTAATAGGTGTCAAAAAATGGAGAGAGGGCAATATCAAAATAATAGAGGGCATAGAAATGAATAGGAAGCAAGAAATGACAGATACAGAAAGAAGAATGAATTAACACAAAAGTGGAAAGGAGGGAACGGGTTACTGCAATCTCTGCATTTGTAAAGCAAGAGTAGCGCTGCGTTAAAAGGAATGGAAGTTCTAAGAAACTAGGTAGAAAAAGAGAGAGACTTTCTTGTTTATAACTGTTCAAAAATGCTTAAGGGCCAAATGTCAGCCAAGGGTAACTGTAGCGGTGTAAATTTTGTATGTTGGATTCAAGTGGTTTGTTCTGTTCAAGGCACCGCAACAGGTAACCATGGCTTTCTGTAGTCCTGTGTAAAGACAAGAAGGGAAGAAGAGAAACATATCCTTTAGGCTGGTGTTCCAATTGGAACATATATGTGTACACCACCCATGGAAGAAGTTTTTTTTTGACAATTGTGATGCACCACCCTGAAAGCAATTCAACGGCAGATGGGTCTTGTAGTGAGATCAGTGTGATGAAACAGCAGTCACTGCTCTGAGAGTCAAGCTCGCAGAATCATAGAATGTCTCAAGTTGGAAGGGACCCATAAGGATCATCAAGTCCAAGTCTCTGCTCCTCATAGGACTACCTAAAATATAACCTATGTCGGATGCATCCTCTGTATGCTGTTTGAATTCTGAATCCACTGAGGAAAGAAGATCCTTTAACACAACAGTAACAATCGGATGGATGCACCAACAAGCTCTTTCAAGGTCTGTCCTCCAGCAGCCTCCAAGTCCAGATGATAAGGTTCCCTTTGGGATGGCAGCTTTGAGCCCAGACCTGCACTCCAGAGCCCAGAATCCATGTGCAGAGATTAAAAAAAAAAAAAAAAAAGTTAAATACAACTGCAAATTTAAATCATTAGCAAGGCTTGGCAAGTATCCCTTGAATGTTGAAATTACAGCTCTCCAAATTAGTTCCTATTAAAGGCCCAGTTCCACACTGTGTAGCAGGAAAGCTCTGAGCATCTGACACGTGAAAGAGGTGTGTTGGAAGACAGCAGTTTTTCCCTCCGGCCTCCCTCTGGTTTGATCCCCTCTGTAACTGTGGATAGGCTGTAAGGATAAGAAGGAATGGGGCTGCATCTCACTGAATCAGATAATTAAAACAATCAAAACTGCCATAGCCATAAAAGCGGTTCTAGAGACAGCCTACAGAGATACTCCACAGCATATTAATTTGCAGTGACTTGGAAGTTCCCTTTGTTACTACTGAAACCAAGAAAATGTTGCTATTGCAGGATTTTCACTCATTCAGAGACACTAACAAAGTGAAAAAGAAAACTTCCTGTCAGTGTCAAGACAGATTACCCAAGATTACACAATGTCAAATACTTTGTGGGATTACCAGCAATGCAGGGTCTTCCCCTCTAACATACAGATTGCATGATTCCCTCCAGACAGAAGGAGCTCAAAAGCTGCAGATACGTATGAAAACACCATATAACAGTTTCTGTGGCAGCCTCTGATTTTGTATTGGGTGGGGCACTAGTTACTTCAGTGATGGAAAAAAAAGCTGATCCCCTCCCCACCCCACCCCACATAATTCTTTATTAGATGGTTGATATCAGTAATTAAGTGCTTGCAGTCACAAGATTCATCACTGAACTTTGGAGTATGACATTAGCCAGTAACAATACTGAGATCTTTGATGTAATTTTATTTTAATTGGCCTCTTAACTCATATCAGTATCATAGAATTGAAAAGGATAGAAAAGGTCTCTCAGACCATTGGGTCCAACTGTTGTCCTTTTCTGAAACATTTTTCTCCTATAGAGGAAGAATATTTACTAATACTGATGCTGCTTATAAAAGAAAAAAATCAAAATCAGAAGAATACAGACAAAACTCAGGAATATAAGCAAAAAGAGGATGTGATTACCATACAAAATACAAATATCAACAATATCTACAGTCAACTATCCATGACTTCTAGGAGAGAAGTCCTAGGGCAATGGTGTGGATTCAGTGATTTCAGAAGAGCAGTCTGATCTTGAGACACCCTACACTAACTCAGCACCAAAAGCAAATGATAAAAAGACCAGAATTTCTGTAATTCTACTGTACCCCAAAATCAAAAGCAGCTATCACAAATACCTGTTATCCACAGCTGCTGTTCAGAAATGAAAACTTAAAAGAACCACATTGCCTTTCTCACAACAGTGGAGTTGGTCATTTACTAGTCATGATACTAATTCAGTGCAGCCAAACATGTATTACAAACCGTTTAGTACAGTCAAACACACCAGCAGTGTAAGTTGCAGGTTCTGTAACCCAGATTATTCTGGGGAAAAATACTGGGCATATTATATTGGAGCTGGGAAGGGGAGAATGAGTGTCTTTGCCTCAGCTACAGAATTTGTGATGTCTTGTCAGCAGATCTTTTTCAAGGGATTGGCAGCCTGCTAGAAGTTAATCTACCCCTTTTGATTTTGATTTAAAAGGTTTCTCTTGAGAGTGATATGTCTAATTGTTCAGAAAGAAAATTACAACACAACTGAATCCCCACCTTTCTGCACTGTGTCCAATTGAAAGGTCTGTGTCCATCCCACCTGGAAAAGGCAGGTTTCCCTCAGATAAGCCACTGGGAAGCTCTGCTCTTACACTGCCTGAGGACAAACCTCTTAGTCTGGACCTGCAGGTTTGAAGCATTGTCCTCATGAGTCAGAGAAGCTTCGCCTGTGTGGCCTGGGAGGTGCCTCTACATCCCAGACGTTGAAGCAAAGTAAGGGCAAAGTGAAAAAAAAGTCACAGATGTGGTTCATTTGAGAGCAAATTTAGTGAATGAATTCCACACAACTGTAACTACAGTTGATACAAGTACCAAAGCCTTGTAAGGGGTTTGTTTGCTAGAGAGATCTGCAAACCACCAGATCTGCACTCTGAACTGGAGACTTCTCCTAGCTTACCCTACTTAAAATTAATGTCTTTCTATTACAAAAGGCAAAACAATTGTTTGAAAGATAACTGGTATTTTCTAAATTTGTACTTGTGAAGCATAATATATGGCTACTTCAATTATCTGACATAATGGCTTTTTTGCAAACAGATCCAGAAACATTCCCTCCTCCAATATCTGAATAGAAATATATGAATCTATAGCAGGAAAATAAACAAGGAAAGAGAAATAAAGTAGATCTCAATTACTCAAGATATTTTCTAACATCAGTTTTTGAAAAGAAACTATATTTTCCTTTGACACCACTGGGGTTTTAACTTTAGTTCTTAGGATATTTCATAAGCAGTAAGGTTCCTTCTGATCTGCTTCTACAGTTCACTCCTGTACAGAAACCACAGAATTTCACTTCTAAATGACTACTACTTGTAATACCAACCTTGAAAACAAAACCAGAAAAAAATCAGAGTACCTAAGGTTGTTATAAATACATCACAGTATTGCAAATTATCATAACTAAATATTTTATATAACTTTTTATTAAGAATATTTGGTCTGAATCCAAAACTCCTGGCTATAACCAAAATTATTTAAAATAGAACAAGTATGCATTAAAAATTATTTCTATTTTCTTATTAAGAAAGGAAATGGTGCTTTCTATAAACAAAAGAACATGTGATTTGACACAGACCCAAGTTACAGTGGAAAAAGCTCAGAAAGCTTCAAATAAAATTGGCGCTTGTTTAAAAGGATGCTTTAACAAGTTGATTGGATGAGGTTCAATCAGCCCATACAGTCCAGTAATTCTAGAAACATCAGTGTAAAAAACCCTGCTTTTTTTGCTTTCTGCTATGCAGTGTCACACGATCGCCAACTGAGAACATGTTGCCTGCAGTGATGGAGACACGGCTCACACAGTCTGGCTGCAGGATGTTGATGGCATAGGGTTAAAATATTTCTAAAATCATGAGAACTGTATACAATAGATTCAGGGGATTGGGTCAGGTAGGCCCTGGGAAAGGGAACAAATGTTGGGCTTAGTCTTTGGTAAATCATGTGAAACTGCAAATAATTGTTAAATAGGATGCATATCCGTCATATGATAAATAAGATGATTGTTAAGGGAAATCACAAGAATTCATGCTAGGGCAAAATCAATGTATAGAATAGAGCAATGTAGCAATATATTAATTATTGATAGAGCAAACTATCAATAATTAATATATAGTTATATAATGAAGTGGGTATAAAAACTTGTCCTTCTCAAATCCATATCGGAGTCAGATTTGGGTCTGTACCTCTGATTCCCAGAGCTCTTCAATAGAGGCACCTGCATGTAATCATTCTGTGATCAGTTATGAGTTCCAAACGCTGCAGGATGCCAGCGCTGCCGGCCGTGTCCGGGCATAGGTCCTGCTCCGTGGGGATGCGAGGTGTCCCTTGGCAGCCGCGTCACACGTGAGAGCTGCGCCTGCCCCGCGTGCCCAGCGACACGCGCAGCCGCGGCTCTCGGGCCTTGTAGCGCTCGTTGAAGTCCAGACGGAAGCTCAGGAACCGAAGGCTCTCGTCAGAACTGGTGGTCAGCATTTGGATCTTCCAATGCCTGCCGTGAACATCAGAGTCTCCGGTGCAAACAGCTCGGTCTTTTAAAGCGTGTTCCCCTTTGCCACTGCCTCAGGACAGCATTCAGGATCCAACCTGTGCCAACAGGAGACCGCACCTTGAGTCCATGTTGCAGGTACAATGCCATCCAGGCCAGCACTAGAGCACTGCTGGCTTCACACACACCCATTTGGTGTGGGTCACACAGCAGCACGTGGCACCCCACAACGGCACAGACTCTGCCCAAGTGCCCCAGCCAACTTCTAGCATTTCAAGCAAAACCTAATTATAGTCTAATTATTGCTAGAAGCTGTCCTAAAATTTGACCCAAGTTTTCCCACAGAGGGAGATGTGCAACATTTTGACCCGGCAGCAAATTTCTTACAGCTTTAAAGCCCTGATGCCAAAGGCTTGGATCACCACAGCCTCCAGAAAAGATCACCAGTATTTTTTATTGGGGAACACTGTTACCTCAACATGAAGAAGTGAGCTCCTTTTGACAATGCAGCGGTTCATTTAGTGAGGCCACAGCTTAGCCACATGGAAAGTGGAATTCTTATTGATAGAAAAAGCTACAATATAATTTAAAATACACTGCTGTAACAAGTCACAAGCTTTTCTTGAAATAACACAGTCCATGAACAGCACACATCATTACTTTGTCTGCACTTTGAATCAGAATTCATAATTCATATAAAAACCAAAGTATCCTGGATTATGAGGCCACAGCTGAAAATGCACCATTTGCAATTCTCCACTGTCCTCTAAAGGCTGTTTCAGGAATTTCAGTCTCTGAGTCGGAAAAGCAAACTCCATATCCACGTACTTAGAGCACAAGCCAGCGGGTCCAAGAGATGTGAGAGGTTTATGAAGAGCTTCAGCTGGAGCTCTGCAAGCCACTGCAAAAGACTGATCTGGCCAGAGACACAGAGTGCCCATGTCTGTGATATGTGTGACACTGCACGGGCAGCATCACTGCCTCTGGCAAGGTGTGGGATCAGCAGGATTTCTGTTCTTCTACATCCTGATACAGTTCGTTCTGCTGGTGAAGTTTGGAAGCCCCTCACTACGGCCAGGTGCCTGCTGCAAGTAGTAATGTGCATCCAAATCAGCTTGCCAAAACTAAACCAAAAAATTTGGTCCTGTTTGGTGCCTACCTGCCCCTTTAAAGGTGATTTTGAGGAGTTCTTTATTCATAAAGGAGAAAGGTCAAGCTTAAAATAAGCCTGCAGTTATACAACTGTCCATTAAGAAACCCTATAGTTCAAGCCACAGGCAGCTGCAAAGTTCTTCTACAGAACTATTTCTTCTGAGTCACTTATTGCCCTTTTACAGTCTTAATTAAGGAAGTGGTAACATTATTATTTTATTTTGCTTCCTGGCTACCATCCAATTACTCTTCTTTTATTCTTTATCTATTTCTTATTCTGTCAATAATGTTAATTTTGATCTTTTTATTTGAAGGAGCTTTCTTTAGATTTCCAGAACATTTTGCCTGTGGAATACTGAAACCTGTGCAGGTGTTCTAACTCTGGGGTAAGTCTGGATCTGATTCTGGTTTTGTCTTAAACTTTAGTTGTGTTAATAAAGTTTCAATGAGTGGAAATTATGCTTTTCTCATTTATCAAATACCATTTTCACCCCACATTTTATGTTCTCTTTATGCTTCCTGTTCACCACTAGATGGCGCAATTTCACTTCTCTCCATCTGATGGTTCAATTGCTTCTTTCCTAGAGAATTTTAGTTTACTCCTTTTATACTCATCATAATATGCTCCATATCTCATTTTTACACACCAGGTTGCTAAAGGAAAGCTCCCAGTTGCCTTTTTATTACTATTGCAAGCCTGTCTGTAATTTCCCTCTGTTTCTTTATGCTCTTTAGCAGGTTCAACAAAAGCAAGAGTTAAAACTCAGTACAAGTATCTTTTTTTAAGGAGTGACTGCAGTGCCTTAGAAAGCAAGGCAAAGGACCCTTCTTTACCTCCTTCTTGGTAATTTTTGGAAAAACTTTAAAGGGTGATGTAGTGGCCTTGAGCAGCTTTGGGAATGTTCCCATTGTAGAAGTGAGAGGCATCCTAGATACCTAACTACCTTGTTCTTGTGGCAGGTTACTCAAATGCAAATAATTAATTTTCATTTTCTGTGGCACTGAAAGAATTCATACACGGGGTAATCACCTTGTGACAGTTTTTTTCTATCATATATTTTAATATTTAGACTGATGGTACTAATCACTCCAATTGCATTTTATATACCCAAATGTCTAGCTAACTTAATTGCTGTTCTGATAACTTCTGAAGGAAAACATTTAACATAATTTGCTCCACAAAGAGCTAAAGTAAATTAACTGTGCAGTGATAGAAATTTCATCTCCTACATTCCTCATATTTTTCGTGGTATTTTTTTTTTTTCTCTACTATTTCCTGAGCATCTCTTCGGCCAACATTCGACACCTTTCAGGATTCCTGCTCTCTTCTCTGCCCTTCTCTCATTTTGTGGATGAATATCCACCAGCTTGGTTTCTTTAACTCTCCTAACCTCTGTGTTCTATCTGACCCCATACACCTCTGGTCAGCTTTGGCTTTTCACCTGCACTTGAGTCTTTATTTCCACTCATGCAGCACTCAGGTCTCAGTCTGAAGATACTATGAAAGAATGTACAATACTGCTTTGTCAGAGTGTATTGGCAAAATGCTAACCTTGGAACAAAAAGAAAGAAAATAAATACTAACTGAGGTACCTTTGCTGCTCTTCTGGTGAAAGAGAGCAAGCACCTAGTTAATCCTTAGAGTGATTTTTCACACCTTCAGGACTGCATTGCACCAAGGTAACAAAAATAGTCAAAATACTTCATCAGGGAGCCTGTTACTTCAGGCAGTCTCAGTGATTCATACCTTAATGTCGCCCTGATTTTTCAGCTGTCTTGTGCCTTCTTGTGTGTCTCACAGGTTTCATAGTTCTGTTTCTCACACACAGGTGTTATAAATAGAAGCCATGTTTTTGTTAGATTAAGTTAGTTTACATTTTTCCTCTTGGAAGAATGAACAGCTGATGGACAGCTGTCTTGACCAATGGGATGGGGAGAGGTGTCAACCTTCTCCTCCAATCCCTGGCCTTTGCAGAAATACTATAAATATGGAGTCAAATCTTGTAATAAACAGTTCATGCCTTCTCATCAGACAGTGTGTATGTGTGTGTGTTTGTGTGTCCAAAAGCAACACCTTAAAGTACTCCTTGTCAACATAAAAATAATATATTTTCATTATATTTTAAATTTGTGGTTCAGCAGGCACTCAGAATGATGTATGTTAAATCAACAGCAGCAGAAACTTCTCACTCTGAACAACTGCATATTAAGAGAGTATTTTACTTGTAATAATTTATTATTATCCTTGGTATTGTGAGTAGTTTTTTTGTTAAATAGGGTAGAGCAGGCAATGGTCACAATGCCCTTGTAGAAACCAGGTAGAATTATTTCCTCTGACTTCTGAAACAGCAGGTTCTTGTACCTGTCCCTGCTCTACTTGCCAATATTTGCATATCTTGTGCAGCTCTCCCAGCTTCTCCTCTCTCAAGTTAGCAGAATCTTATTAGAGGCTAAAGTGGCATTTTAGATTTCAAGTAATCAACAGATGATTTTCAAAATTAATGAGGCAGTTTGGAGAAGTCCCTGAGCACCCTTATGTGAGTGAAATACATTCTGTTATCTCTGATGCTGCTCATTCAGGTGAAAATTGAAATGAATACAAATGTGCACAGCCACGGCTTGTTTCTAAGGCCAGCATTAGGAAACATTCATGCAAGATCACAGACAACTCCAATCTTTAACACTAGTTTAAAATAAAGCTTCAATTTTCTGTCCAAATACCTCCCTTTCCCCCAATCATCTATTACCTTTCAACTCCTAGTGTACTTAAGAAGTTACATATGTACTTAAAGAGTGTCCTCAATACTGAAAGTCATTGTTAGACGTAGCATACCAGAACTGCACATTGACCAAAGATCATTAGCCTTTCTTGATAAGAATGTTATTTTAAATGGTTGATAAAGTTCTTGTCCAAAACATGAATATCTTACATATGTGGCAGGAGGAAGATAAACTCCTTCCACAGCTGATGTTAACAAAATAAATAATGTAGATTTAGACTTTTAAAGTAAGTATTATGTGCCTATGTAAGGCTGAGAGACCTTGGCATTTATTTGTTCACTGCATCTGGTGTAAGAGGAGAAAATACACAGGGCCTTGACTGAATAGAATCACTTAAATAAAACTGGATTATGATTATATTCAGTCCTTGATCTCCTACCCTAAGCTTATAACTAATTCACTGGAAAATACATTATATCATGAGCTTCTGCATGTCCTAGTGGATGCTTCTAAAATACTAAACTGCATCATACTGTATCCTGGTACATTTCAGCTGTTAGAATTTACAGAGGGAGATAAAACTTTCAGGGGTTGTTCTTTAACTTTTTCTTCTTCAAAGTTCATATTGGTTAAGATATTATTTCCCTTCAGTTACCAGAACAATATCCCTTATAGTTTAAAAGAAAATACTTTCCATCTCTTTTCCCTTTAAAGCATTTATGATATTGGTAGCACCACAGAGATAGTCCTTCACCCAGAAGAGTGTTGCATATTGTATGACACCCTAAGCTGGGTGATAGTTTTATTCTTGGTTTCTGCATTTTGACTTTTACTGCAGTTTCTCCAAAATTTCTTTAGGCCTTGACAACCCAGAAAAGGAAGGGGCTGAGCGTGCAGGCTCAGTTAACAATGGCCCTGGGAGAGGATAGAGTAAGGAGGCATGGCTGGCGACATAGACCCACAGCTGTATTTGTATTTTCAGATACTGTAACTCTAAGAAAAAAACACTGAAATTACCAGTCAGAAGTGTGCATTAAAAAATAACATCCTTGTATAGTAAATGTGTTGCTAGCGATTATTCTTTAACATTGATTGCAGTATATAACTTTGAGTGTTGAAAAATAAAGAGGTGAAAAGCTCATGTTTCTCCTCAGAAATGTACCTTAATGGTGCTGCTGCCACGCACAAGGAAAGCCACTTGTGCAGTCACAGCAGCAGGAGCCTGTCACTATGTGCATTTATGTAGAATTCAGTATTGGTCATTGGGTACAAATGAAGTGTAAGATCATTTTTCTCACACTTGTTAGGAATTGGTGACAAAGGTGAGGTTGCCACAAGAAAAACCATGTAAATTGAAATAAGCATACCAGCTGCCAGGTTAGAGGGTAAGAGACTGGTGTCCACCCACAAAGAAGCATGGGGATAATAGCAGGTCCCCACTGGTCCCCTCAGCCTGGCAGTCAGAGCAGCTCCTGCAGGAGTGAAGACCTTTCCCAGAACAGGTTGCTGTAGAATCATCTCAAAATGATCATTCCCAGCTGGCCACTACTGTGAGTTTCCTGGGTACCGCTGGATTGTTTTTAGGAGCAAAGAGAATTTAACCTTCCTCTGGAACTTGTCCTCAGTTCCAATATTGCTGCTGCCTCTCTGGCGTCTGACTTTTTCTAGTGATGTGATCATGCAACACATCTCTCAACCCAATGGCCAAAAGAGTGCTCGTGCAGCTAATTTTGTTCCTAAGTCTTGGTCAAAACACAATCAAATAATCTTTGCTGTTCTTCCAGACTTTACAACAATATGCTCCCACCACACTGGCAAAAATTGAGTTACTTCTGCCAGTCAGTGATCCATGACCTCATGATGCCTCAGCTTTCCCTCAGCTCACAGAGTCCATCCTTGCTCACAGCTGAAATGCTGCCTGCACACTACACCCAGTGACAGCACCTGCACCAGCAGGGCACAGGTGAAAAGCCTGACATGTTTTAACAAAAGCAAGAATTCTGAGGCCTGCACAATAGGAATCCAGAGAGTGAACCAGCTAGCCCAGGGCTGCTAGTCAGCACATGGTCCCCATCAGAGCTCACTGCCATGACGACTCACAGCAGCCTTACCTGCATGGCCTGGCAGGTGCCTCTGACTCCCAAGGGTTCAAGCAGAGTAAGGGAAAAAGGCAAAAAAGGCCATAGACCTGGTTATCTGAGGGTAACTTAATTAATGAACTGCACACAACTCTCAGTGCAAGTAAGACTAGTACCAAAATCCTTCAATGGGATGGGCTCTGTAAATCAATATGCTTCTAACTGGAAGCTTCTCCTTTCTTAACCTGTGAAAAAAATCATAGACTTTCAATTGCAAAAAGCAATAAACTTGTGTGAAAGATAATTTTGTTTTTATTTTTCTAAGCTTGCACTTGTGGAACATAATAAATGACCTGATATAATGACAACTTTGAAAAGAAGAATCCCCCTCTCCCCAACATCTGGACAGCAATATATAAATATTTACAATGAAAAAATACGAAAAGATAATGAAGTCAACATTAGCCAAGTCAGTTTGTTTCTACATATTTGATTTTGAACATTAAGTATCCAAGCTTAACCAACACTTTCCTTCAGTTCTGAGGCTTTGACCTCATTTTTAGATCTTATGTGCAACACACTCCTGACTCTGCTTTTATAGTTTGCTCCTGTACAGTAACCATAGAATTTCCCCACTAAATTTTTATTCCAGGTTTTTAACTTCGAAAACAACAAAAAAATTAAATATAACTTTATGTCTCTTGATACAAAGTTTCTCACACAGTCAAACACATCACAACACTGAAAATCAGCATAATGAAATGCTGTATAGCTTCTTAACAAAGACAATAGGTCTGGGTCCTGATCTGTAGGCTTTAACAAAAGCTCTCTTCAAATAGAACAAGTACATATAGAAAAAATAACCTTCTTATTTTCTTTTTAAAAAAGGAAATGGTGCTTTCTATAAACAAAAGAACATATGATTTGACACAGACCCAAGTTACAGTGGAAAAAGCTCAGAAAGCTTCAAATAAAATTGGCGCTTGTTTAAAAGGATGCTTTAACAAGTTGATTGGATGAGGTTCAATCAGCCCATACAGTCCAGTAATTCTAGAAACATCAGTGTAAAAAACCCTGCTTTTTTTGCTTTCTGCTATGCAGTGTCACACAATCGCCAACTGAGAACATGTTGCCTGCAGTGATGGAGACACGGCTCACACAGTCTGGCTGCAGGATGCCAGCGCTGCTGGCCATGTCTGGGCAGATGTCCTGCTCTGTGGGGATGCGAGGTGTCCCTCGGCAGCCGCGTCACACGTGAGAGCTGCGCCTGCCCCGCGTGCCCAGCGACACGCGCAGCCGCGGCTCTCGGGCCTTGTAGCGCTCGTTGAAGTCCAGACGGAAGCTCAGGAACCGAAGGCTCTCATCAGAACTGGTGGTCAGCAGGACCAAGAACTGCTGGACGATTCCCTGATGGGGAAAGAAAAACCCAAGAGACAGCTAAGAAAACATCTCTGGTGTGTTTTGCACAGGAATATCAGGTGGTGCACAGACCTGGTAAACAGGCCAGAATCTGGGAAAAGGCAAGCATGAGGGGTTATATCCAACAGTTAACAAATCAGTTATGCTGGATTCATTCTTTCTGCAAAAACCCAGAGCTACAATTTATGTTTCAAATATCTGCCATGCATGCCAGAGTCTCCAACACAAAAAGCTTGGTCTTTTAAAGTGTGTTCCCCACTCACTGTGCCCTGCCAGCACATTCCATCTGCCTGAAGGCTCCCAGGCTGCAGAGCAGCTGCCTCTGTGTGCCACTGCCTCAGGACAGCATTCAGGATCCAACCTGTGCCAACAGGAGACCGCACCTTGAGTCCATGTTGCAGGTACAATGCCATCCAGGCCAGCACTAGAGCACTGCTGGCTTCACACACACCCATTTGGTGTGGGTTGTAGAGCAACACTGGGCAGCCCACAACAGCAAAGCCTGTGCCCAGGAGGGCAGTCAGTGCTGCAGACCCAACCAGTCTGTGCATTTGGAGCGATTTGAGAGGGGCTTTGCACTTGGCGTGTGGGAGGCACACTTCTGCATCCATTTTCCCATTTGGCTCTAGCTATGTCACTGCAGGAGCCCTGCAGGACACAGGAAAGGAGAGGACTTTAGGAAGATGGGAAGACTCACTTGAAAACCTCATTCCTAATCTCCAGTAAATATAAACAAGAACATGCCCATAACTAGAGCACTCCATTACTTCCAAAGACGACCAAAGCTGGCCAGGGAAATCCTGTGTGGAAAATCCATAGCAGGGCTCAGCATGAATACAGTCCAAGCAGGCAAAACCTACATTGCCAACTTGTAGCAATCTTGTAGAGCACATAAACCACAATTTATTTACAACCTACACTTGAAGACTTAGGCTCATTTTTCTAGGGAATGGTAGTCTATCAGATATAACAAAGACAAAGCCAGAATAAATTACTTACAGAAGACAGCCTGCACATGTTCCCCTAAACATCTTATCCACTGCCCCACCCCAGTGAGCTTAAAATTAAGTGTTAGGCCCTTAATAAGAAACTTTCTGCAGTCTTTAATAGACTGCAATGACTTGAAAAGACTGTGAGGAAAAAATGGAATGCAGAAGGAATTCTATCTTTTTCTACCTCAGACTACACCAAAAGATAGCTAGTACTTTCACTACTGGAGGAAGAAAACAACTTACATGAAACGACTCTTCTCCTTTGTCAGAAGAACGTAAATGATCACAAAACCTTTGATTACTAAGGGACAGTGAACACAGGCTTATAAGGAGAGAAGGAAAAAACAAAGACCTAGCTCCAACTGCACACACATGAAAACATAAGTTATACCTATTCAGTATTTGAAATTCATTTCTACATGAAGCTCAGCATGTTTTAGAAAAATATAATTTAAGAGGCACCTGGTAAAAGTGAGTGAGTATTCGCAGCTGTGAGCACATTTTAGGTATTGAGTCTTGAAATTCTTTCATCCTCTTGTTCTCTTCTTCCTCTTCTGATGCAGTTACACCCCATTTGCCCTACACAGAAATCAAACAAGTTAAGAAGTGAAACATCACATGATTCAAGTTGCTAACTGGGCCACCTTCTGCCCAGCTACATCAGCTTTATAAAAACCAACCATTTCTGTAGAAAGACAAACAAAGAGCCTCAAATATGAAAACTATCAGACCCCACTTGGGTGGTTGAACAGCACATGAAAGAAATGAGGTTTATTAGCAAGGCAAGTCTCACACCAACACTGCAAGTCAGTCTCGCAGCAGGGAGGCAGACATGGAGCTATGGCATTTTTTGCAAAAGGGTTTCATTTACTTCATCTAAAAGAACCCTAAATTTCTCATCCTCCAAAGTCCACTAGAGAAATCAACTCAGATTTTGGGCAAGATAGAAATCAAAAAACACCACTCAGCAGTTCTGTTTGAAGTCACTAGCAACTGCTGGTGACTTTCACATCTGTCCCAATTACCTTTTTCATTTTTACTATATGTCTACATGGTATCTAAAATCCTCCATGTATCAAAAGCCTCAACGAATTTTTACATTCTAGAAATACCCTTATTGTACCTCAAGCTCACGCTGTTTTTTCCTCTCTTCAAATTGCAACCTCAGCTGCAGCTCCTCCAGAGCAGCTCTGTACATTGCATCTTGGGCATTCTGCAGCTCAATGATCTGGTCAAAAACTGCTCGAAGCTGGTTGAGAAGTACCTGTGAGACAGGCAACAAAACAATTCAACAGCTGTACAGCCCAGGAGTTTAAGTTACTACCCTTCTCCAGCGTAGTGGTTTCATATTTGCCAAATGTGTTTTATTAAATTTAGTGTAGTGGTCTATTTTTCCACTATGGAATAGGATTAGAAGAAAGGCAAATCAGGCTTAAAGATAGAAACAGTTAGATTTATTAACACGCACTAAAAGGAGAACAAAAAAACCATGAAACCTCTTTAAAAGCACTCCCCTCCCCCCTACCAACAGTCCACCTTTCCACAAAACAATGCAAAGAGACAGAAAATCAGAACTCTAGGTCAGTACCACTTATAAAATAGTCTTTCATGCAGTCTTTGAGACAAGTCCTGCCTTGTTACCAGATTTTGTTCTGGTAACTTTCCACAAGAGACACAATTTGCTTGTGGCTTCCAGCTCCCACAAAAGCAGCCCACCTGAGAATCTGCATCTGTGAGCTTCCCAAAATGCAGCCTTTCCCATGACTACATATGGGCCGTGGACTTACACGTGGGGTTTCACCTTTTAAAGATGCACAGCTACACAACAAAGGATTTCTCATTCTTCACTGGTGGCAAGGCTTCAAACATCTCATAGGATCACTAGACTACAGTTTCTAATTCAATATCCACTCAGTAAAATCAGATTCCTTTGCCTGAATCCACAGAATCATCTCCCCATTCTTAGTCCACAATTTAAAGGAATATTACAGTCCGTTACCATAAATCAAGGAGTTTTACAGCCTAGAACTAAGGCAACTTGTCATCTCTTCCACTTAAGAAGTCACTCTTCCTTTACTGACTTCGAGATCTTCATATTATCCCTTCGCATATCGCCAATTTGGCCTTTCCAATTTGGCCTTTTGAGAAGGCTTAGAGTTTAAAAGTCTCAGTCTGTGTTAGGAAAGAGTTAATATTTCCTGCCTGGGCCACGGACGGCCACGTGGTCTCTGCCGCAGTATCTCTGAAAGCCTCAAATCCAGGAGGTATATAAAAGCTCATAAACGGCGGCCCAGATCTTCTCTCCCCCTCCACCCCTCGGTCTTATGGGGTGGGTTTGGCCCAGCCTGGGCTCGGTGCTGCTCTCCAGGGACCCGGGGGCATCTCCCTCGGCCCGGCTGGCGGCGTGGGGCAGGCCTTAGGATAGGCTGGATGTCAGCAGCCGTGGCTCCCCTTTCTCTGCTGGAGTCTGCTGGGCTTGGGGCCCAGCTCAGCTCTGGCCAGGGCCAGCCTCAGCACGGGCACCCCGGCTGAGCCCTGGGGGTGGCGGGGCCTCAGCCGGGCCCCGCTGCTCCCCCCCTCGATGTTACCTCATTGCAAGCCCCCATGCTTTGGGCATGGCAAGCCCAATCAAAAGAGGGCTTTTCCAAAATTCACCTGTATTTAAGTCGTGTGTCCCAGAGGTGTACACTTGTATCTGATTGGCTATTCTGGCTGTCAGTTTTAAAGAAGATCACCAATTGGTTTTTTACCATTCATGCCAAACCAATACATCCAGAACAGGAGCAAAGAAAAAAGTAAAAGAAAAGAAAAGTAAGAGAAAAAAATCTTTTTTACACAGCTGGAGAGACTAATCTGCAAAGCCCTAAGTCAGTTGCTCCATGATCACACAGCTTCTTAGCTGTGCACCACACTACAGCAAGTTTTATTCAACATGTGTCACTACATCTGGGCAGTAGGTACAGAATCTATCATTATTACATCTTATATCAGAGGAGCAAAAATGACATTTCCCTTTGCTCCTACACTGTTAAAGAAGGTCATTCCTGACACATAAGCCAAGATCATAAAGTTACAGTTTCATGCAAAGGAGAAGACTTACCCTGGAATCACTATCCAGCAAGCACCGAGCTATGATTGTGTCCAGAAAAACTTCATGAGCTGCAATGATGTGATCCAAGTCCTGTGCTTGTTGGACCTTGTTCCAGAGCTCATCCCATGAACATTCAAGCACCTGGAGCAATGATACAGGATCAGGCTGGTTTGATTTGCTAAATGACAAGCTCTTTGAAGTTTAAAAAACAACACATGCAGAATATTACAAGTGCTTCATTTTCTAAGTAACTAATTGAGTGAGTACAGTATACCTCAAATGTAATGTAATACTGCATTTGATGAATGAAATGGACCATTTCTGATGCCAGAACGTGACACTGATGCAGCACCCCAGAAAGCTCTGTAAAAAAATCCAAAGAGATGGCATGTTAAAAACTGCAAGGACAAGCACAGACAACAAATCAGCTTGGTACCTTTTTTTTCACTAAATTAAATACTTCATAACACAGCCACTAATCTTGGATGGTAGCAGTAGTGACCTTCTGAGGCCAGGTGTCCTCTCCCACCCACCAAAAATTCTTTACTATAAACCAAGAAATTTCTAAGTATTACTATGCCATAAATAAGCATAACTCTCAATAGTTATGTGTCACTGAAAGAAATGTAGATAGATCAAAAAAAAATTTCAAGAGTGAGCCAGTACAGATGCTCATAAATATGCCTGTATTCTCTAGCTGAGAAATAGGATCAGAAAGTCCCAGTCCATGAAACATACACCCAGAGCCACTACATTTCAGAGCTTTCCTATTTCTTCTCAAACATCTTTCTCTTAGCCTCTTCTGTTCTTAGCTAAACAAAAGCAGAGGGAATAAGTGAAGGTAAAACTAGTAAATTCAGAACTGTGCTGCATGCATGAGGCTTAATAGTTAACAGACAGCTTAAGACAGACAGAGACATGGGGTGCAAATAAGAAGACATCAAAGAAAATGAATACAAAGGGATATAGGAGCTACAGTGTTACAATTTGGGCAGCATAAAAATACTTATGTTAGTGCAACTTTTCAAAGCAGGGACCAAGGATTAAGTAAAACAACAGATAAGAAACTTCCATTTACAATGATGTTATTTTACCATCATCATCATCACCATCATCTAGCATTAAACAGCCAGTCAAGAGGAGCACCAAAATACAAAATTAATCTGAACATCACTCATCAGACACTTTGTTCCCTCTTAACACAGTTTAAAATAAGATGCAGTCATCTAAATCCATTTTACAAGCACGTTATCCATCTGGACACCTCTCACCTGGCATACTTTTCAGAAGCTTTGCATTGCACATGTGCCCTTTCCATATATCAGTAAGAATATACTCCATTCTCTTCGCTCTCCAAAGGAAATTAAATACTCTTAGATAGTGGCTCATGCACTCACGTGTAAATACCTACAAAACAAAGAAAATATCAGTACAAACTAATAGACATACCATATGTCCTGAAGTACCAAGGACCTCTTAACAGTCCATCTTATCTGATCCATGCAGTTTATTGGTAAACATTGTAAAGAAACCGTTTCCTAGAAATCCCAGACCTTTTGGAAAGATCCTCACTTGAGGGCTGAACAGTTACCTAGCATTCAAGCAGACAGAGGGCACTGCTGGAAGTGTAAGAAGGGGTGAACTTAACAAAGCCTAAGTCGCTTTTAAAAGCTGAAGATAGAAATTCCTTCCGCTGGTCGGACTCAATTTGTCCTGCCTAAAAAGGAAGCTCTTTACAAGTTCTTTATAGAGGCTAAATACATTCTGATAAAAAGTGCAACTACCTATCAGATGTCATTTAGACAGTATAAATAAGTTCCCCACAAATACATTCTTCAGTTCCTTGCAAATTTTCCCAAATTAGTATCTACAGACTAGTAACTACCAAAGAATAGGAATACTCAATTTATTAAGTACTTGCTAAAAACTGTGCCGGAACAAATGAGTTACTGATTTCCAGTAATGAATGTTTTAAATGTAGCTTTTTAGCACTCACAGTTAACTGGTAAGAATTGAGATTATTCCTTAACTGTTGATACAGTGGGTACATCCCAGATGCAAAAAAAAAAAAAAAAAACCCCTCTGATTTCACACTCCAGAAGAAAAAAAGGTTACTTCAATGAAAAAACCACTTAGCAATTTAATTCAGCACCCAAAACACATTCAGAGCCAACACTGCATGAGATTACCGTTGCTATTGGCCCATCAACATGATAGTCCAAGCTGAAGACATCCCATCCAGTGTCCCCAGGAGATACCTGTATTAAAAAGATATGCTACTATCAGTGCATAATCAGAGCATACTAAAGCTGAAGACGAGCATTACTTGCTTACTCTTTCATTCTGAAGGGCCTGTGAGCAAGCGAGCATCCACATCAACAAGAGATACAAGAGTTTCTTGTTGAAAGTAGCAGATGAGGCAAAAATTGATCAAACCCTTTGATACAAGGGTGAGAATGATCTCACACAAATACTGACTGCAGCATCAGTGTTTCTCCACTGTACCTAGTAAAGGAAAATAAGGTAAGGAAAAATTTCTTTGGCATCTGAAATCTGAAATAGACTTATTTCAGATGCCATAGCTCATCACTGAAGTCTCACCTCAGAGACTGAAGCTTTCAAATTAACTCACATTTCTTACCACAGGCCTCTTCAATGAAATGTGCTTTCATGGCTTCTTTTTTTTAACTAGAGGCAAGAAGGAGGCACACACCTCAGTCTGCCCCTTCCTGCCCCAATTCTTGTAAGAGCAACAGCATTTAGAGCTGTTAGGACAACTTCAAATCAGGGCCACCAGCATCAATGTCTGATAGGCCCCAAACACATCCTTGTATTGTCAATGGCTATAAACCCACATCTTGAAATACAAACAGACAATAGATAGGGAAAGCAAAAAGAAGATAACTTATTAAATGATCTTTATATTACTCAAAGTAAACTTCAGTAAAAAGGAAGGGGGGAAACGTATGCACACACAAAAATTTTGTTTCATATAGATGTCTGCATGTATACACACAAACAAAGGTATGTTTCAGGTCGGAGTCATCATGATGTAACAGACCTCCAGAAGTCGAACATCCAATCGCTTGAGGATCTCAGGATTATCAAACTGGGCATTCGTGGCCCTCACCGCCGTTTCCAGGATCCCGGTTAGATTATGCTGATATAAGGTTGTAGCTGGTCGTGCAAGCTCTGGCCTGGTGGTTATGAAACAGTCACAGCACATTACTGAAACACTCTGCTGCAGCAATTCAGTAGTAACTGCAGCACACAGCAAAGCCCTTTTCTAACCAACATTCAAAACTTCTCATATTACTCTTTTAGACTTAATCATAAAGAAAATCAGTGAGCAAAATATTTGCACAGAGTATGAGCAGAATATGTCTATTCATGTGCAGCTACACTCCTGAATATTAGAATGAGAAGTAACTTAACCCTCATTTAATGCCAGTAATTTGAAGTTACCAGGATTGCTAGTTTAGCTAGCCTGTAATTTGAGTTGCATTCATATCTTAAATGAGGCAGGTTACATCATTAGCACATCAAACCAATAATTTCACTTCAGTTTTGAGAAACTTACTGATAGCCACCTCACAGGCTCTGAAGTGCTGGCAGAACACAGAAACCCATCCCCCCGCTATGTAACTTCAACTTTCCAAAGAGCTGCAATATGCAACTCTTCTACTACCTCTCAGAATCTAGAAAGCCTCTTACTCCTTCTGCCTAAAACATAATACTTACTCCACAAACCAACCTCATTTTCCTCCACATTAAAAAGCGTGGTCATGTACTGTTGATTTTGATTTACAAATAAGTTAATGAAAGCTTTATTACAAAGCTTGCCTTCTAGATCAAAGAAAAGCTTTGCAAGCCAATGCTTCTGATTGAAGAAGTTTAATCAGTAGCACCAGCATGTAAAAGTCAGCTTGCAAATGCTCTTTAAAAAGTGGAATCAGTAGTTGTGGGTGCATGTGAGTGCTTGAAACAGAAGTGGGTGAGGAATCAATTAGATTTTTAAAGTTGCATTGAAGGGTTTTGACACAATGTTTTGGACCAAACACCTCCAAAATATGGAGGCCTAATAATTACAGCTGAGCTAATCAATGGCATCAAGAGCAGAACTTTTCTGTTTAAACTTGCTGTCAGGACCAAAGAGAATTGCCAACATCCTTGAGGCTGTCACCGGGCCAACATAAAGATATCTGTATTAGTATTACTTTTCAAGACTTTGTTAAATGGTACTGTATGTACTTCTTATCAAAGCAGAAGAACAATAAACAATTTTTAAACCTCCGGGTCAAAGAAATTAAACCCCAAATAGAATTTAAAAGTTACTTCTTAAATATTTAATTGAACAAGGTATTTAGACAGTAAGAGTTTCTGTGCTGATCATGCACAGAATCATCAGAAATTCAACATAATTACCCTTCCTATTGTCTTACTTGAGCAAGTCCATTAAATGCCTAATAAAGTCTCCTTGACCAAGTAACAAGTAACGTCTCATGGCCTGCATGTGTTCCAGCAAATTGTACTTCTTATTGAGAACATCCAGCAGGTATTTGCTGGTTTCAAAATAAGCTGCATCAATTTTCTCTTGAAATGCGTTTTCCAGATCTGTGAACAAATCAGCAGCTAAAATAAAATAAAAACAAAATTAAATTAGTAGTTTTCAAAAACTGAGGGAAACAAGCTTTGGAGTTGAAACACACAAACAGAAAAACTGCCATTTCTCCTGATCCACTGTGTTATACATTTGCCATAGCCAAGCAAGTCTAAAGCAGCCTACACTTCAACAATCTGTGCCCAGATTGTACTTTCCAGTAGAAGCTCATGTTATGTCACTTTTATATAAAAAGCTGGGGATTTTTAAGCTTGCTGAAATACTGCAGTTTACAAATCAAATAATTTATGGAGTTCTATAAGCACAGAACTAAGAAAAACCTTTGTTGGGCAGAATCTAAATCAGAAAGCACTTCTAAGGATGCAGGGAAAAATAAAGAATCAGAATGCTCAAACACTTAACAGAAGAGAGTTTCTATAGATAAGAGAATGAGAGAAAAGAGAATATGCTTGAATACCTGGGGGACAGTCAGCAACCTGATATTTTCTCTCCATCTTTCATGCATGGCAGTTTGGGGACAGAAAGCAGGAAGCAGTAGCAAGTAGTAGGAAGTTTATTTCACTGTTTTCTACAACTACAAGCTCACAGAGAAAGGGACTCCAGTAAAACTGTTATGAGATAGCATGAACTGTTGCCTCCTCTTCCGGCAACATGGAACAACACTCCAAATACTGGATTGCCAACTATCATAAATTCAGACCTTCTCCAGCATTAAAGGATATACTCCCACTTTAACTACTCAATAAAATGCTTATGAATTGAAGAAAAAAGCAGTGGCTCTAATAAAGAAGTCACTCTTTTACCACTCTTTATCACTCCTTCTCTTTAAGAAGGGGAGCCTAAATGTGTGGTTTACGGACATTCCTGGGAGTTTCCAAACTATCATTCAGTAACCAGTGAAACTTTCCATTGTCACAAAAAGTGCAAGAGATGTCAAAGAGATGACACTTCTACAATTCATTGCTGTATTTAAAATCCCTAGACTAGAGAAATACTATTTAGTCAAATAACACACATCAGTCTTAAGGATGTGCGAATTAATACGCCCTGCAGTAAGTGCAAGTGTCTTTCCTCAAGATGCTGCAAGCCTTTCAGGCAAAACAAGAGAGGGAACACGCCAATTCAGGAGGAGTTACTAGCTAATCTCTTCCACCCCAGGACACAGAGTCTGGGCCTAGCACTGGCTCAAGGCACAAGCAAAGTCAGCAGGCAACTCTCTGGCTTGTCTATGGCCAGCCCACCATGTCAGGCACGCTGGTCCTGTCTCCACTCACGCAGGGGTGAGCGTGTCTAAGCAGCAGCTCTGAGACACACAGACCAGTCTCAACTTCTTATTATCTCACGAAGAAAAAGCAGCCTTTCCCCTCTCCTTAGTACTGATCCTTTGCCCTGAAGGAAGTAACCTGGCCACAGCCCTTCACCTCAGACTGGAAAGTCAGTTTTACATACGTAGCTGTAATGCACCACCTCTGTATATGCACACAGCCCCAAGCACAGGCAAAACGCAGCATTCCTGTCTGACAAGCAAAACTGATAAAAAAGGCTGTTTACATCAACAAAGACAAAGCCTAAGCACAAGTTTTGAAAATGGTGCAAAATGATCTCAGAAGACGGAAAAGCCAGAAATGGATAAAGAAAGGGTCAGACTAAGAGCATTGACAGGCAACTCCATGACCTGCTACTGAATATAGTGTCATTTCTGGTCCAGAAATCTCTGAACTACAGACAGCTACATGTTGGAACTGAGGCCACTTTATTGGCCTTTTTTACTGTTCCTCTCTCCCAAATGCTACAATTCCCTGCCAGACAAGCTGACCAACTTCTACGCAGTTATTTCAGACTTCCTGTTTTAATACATGCTCAGACAGTATCACCATCATTCCTTTGGCATCAAAAGGAAACCAGGGAAACATGACAGTTAAGGTTCCAAAGCAAATGAAAGAAATAAGTAATACAGCCAAATCCATTAAATGTTCAGACTTTAAATAAGAAATATCCAGAACTCAGGCTGGCATCCTATCTTTCCATGATCTTAAGAAGAAGCAATTATCTAAAGGGACTTTCAGGATATTGTCAGATGGCACAAACAAGCACAAAAGGAAGCATTTCCAACGTCCTTGACATAGAAAGTTCTTGCAAGATTAAATGGGTAAAATACCCTAAACACATATGCAGTTTCAAGCAATGCAATACCATGAGGTATTTAGGCTGCCAACCAAAAGCTCAGCATGCCTTCAGCACACTGCAGATAGAGTAACTTATTTCTAAAGCTACACTTTTGTCTCAATTATTCTCAGCACTTAAGATGATGACAGTTCTTTGAAGGTCTCATCCCCTACATAAAAGGAAACAGGTATTTGTGCAGATCTTCCACTCAATTAAGGAGAGAGAGAGAAACAAGTGCAAATTTTAAGAAATACAGGAAAAGCATGGCCATAAATGCTGAATAAAGTGGTGAAAGTAGTGCAGCCAAAGAACGGGTTTTTTTCCTTTTTTTCCAGGAGTAGCTGGCAACATGATTGTTCAAATACAGCCCTTATTCACTTAACCCTGACCCCTCTGGGCACTTTAGGCATTTCTCTGACTAAGCAAGCACTGAATACGGTACAAAAAATGACATTATTAGAAGATATTCTTCCAGATATGAATGGGCTTTTATTCCTAGAACGTTTTTTATGGAGGTACTCATGCCAGACGTCCACACTGAAGAGTCAATATTAAAACTAATCCAAGGTTATTGGGAGGCAAAAAACCCCAACAAATCCAAACCCAACAACCCCACATACACAAGCTTCAAAGTTATATATAAGCAATATTATATTATAAAAGTGTTAAGAAATATGTTCTTTGAAAACAAGAATTTGACAGAAAAATAATTAGATGATTAGCATCAGGAAACTTATCCCAATGAGCTGTATCTCAACAGCTGACGAGCTTTGGTATATCAAACAAGTTATCAAAAGAAGTTACAGTAGCAAAAACCACTTCCATCAGAAGGCAGCAATCTGTCCTCCGAGATCGAGCAGCATCCTACATATTCTTTGCTTAGTATTTAGACATAAAGTCTCCTTGGTTTAGATGACTACTAAAACCAAGTTTATTTGCTATCTTTCATCACAACAATGTTGATTTCATTGCAACAAATATCCCACCAAAAATAACCACAAATGGTTTATAAGTTATCATTCATTAAAATTGAGATCTATTCTAATAAAACAAAATAACTTGAAGGAATTCTAATAGTTAAGTTTTGGTTCCATGCCCACCAGCTGGCAATCTCAATTTTAAGTAATCTTCAAAAAGAATTTTACTAACCTTCCACATACTTATTTTTGATGTATTGATACTGCACATTTACAGAAAGGCTAGAAAGGCTTCTGTTCTGTCTTTATTGCTTATTCTCTTAATTACAACTAATGGAGCATTTTTATTTTTCAACCACAAAATTAACTCAGTATTACAGAATTGTATGATGAAGTATATTTGATGAGAAGTCAAACATACTAAATTCTTATTGCGGCACTCAAGAATATCCCTGCTCCCATCCCAGCTGAGGCAGCTGAAGTGATTTTAACAAAAAAGTGTCCATTAAATTATCTATATTTCGGGGCAGATGAGATGTTTGCATTCCTTTCCACCCCACAATCCAGGAAGTCAGTTTACAGTTTAAACCACATATAGTATGGGAGGTCAGTTCAAAGGGGAGATACTGAATAATATTAATACTGTATCACCTTTTGAAGACTCTGCAGATTTTGCAACAGCAATCATCTTTGTGGATGGAGTTTGATCATGACAAACTTGATGCAAGAAGTTTATGGATTTTCCTATTAAAAGGACCTGAATAAAAAAAGGATTTTTTAAAAAGTAACTTGCTTGTAAGAAAACAATAAAATACCAAACAAAGAAGCCATCCACAACCACCAGGACAACACGATATTTTATCATCTTTCTGTGCTCTTAGTTCCACAATCCCAACCACAGCAATACAGAATAACAACACTAATATGAAAAATTTTTAAACAAAAACTTCTTTTCCCCTACTTGAGATCTTCTCAAAGTTTAACAGTTAGAGAATGGAAAGGAGAAACAGTCCTACAGCCATCCTCAGCAAATAATTCTAGAATTCCTGAGACGATTATTTTTTGTTAAATTTGGCCTCAATTTTCTCCAAAGAAATCTAAGCAGCAGCACTGGGCAAACAAATCATCAGAAGATGAACTTCTGGATTCATACCTTTTTTGATTGCTCCATTGTAATAAAAGATGGAATCATTGATTTCCTCAAAGTGTATTTGTCGTGCCACAAGCGATCAGTTTTAACTGTAGGATCTGAAGCTACAAAAAACTGAAGATTGAAATAAAAATTAAAAGCAAAAGATTGATGTAAACTCTAACCTATAGTTTCACCTATTATTCCTCCTATTTTAACAGATGCAGAGAAAAAAAAAAAAAAACCACAAGAAAACAAAAAACCCCCCAAAATTTTGTAATTGATAGAGTGATCAAATGTTATAACCTCTCAACTCCCACAAGAGAATCCCCTCATTTGTAAAAAACTGAAACTACTTTATTAGTTTTGTTGAAGTGACATTTGGATGGATTATGTCCTCATCCCGTCAAACAATATACCCATTTTCCGGACATGAAGTTTTTTCACTGCCTCCAAATATCACTTTCCCCAAGAATGACTAATTGTCTTTTTTCAAAACTGTCTATCATATCAAAATTATAGCTTTCAGTACAAGACATCCAACAATAATTTTCAGTATTAAGAACACTCTTCCAGTGCACATGCAAAGGTTAGAGCTAACTAACTATATAAAATCCAAAAAAAGACAAAACCTCATATCGGGGGAGTATCTGGGAAAAAGTCTTTTTTACACTTCTAAAAAGATTCATAGACATTTTAACAATTCTGACCTTTAAGATCAGCTGTCAGTGTCACTCAGTTAAATTTTGACCAAAAAAAGGACGTTCCAAGGAAACAGAAAGCATATCTGACTCTCAAGTAAAAGTAGTCAGATTTGTCTCAGAAGCACTCAACTAATTTTAAAAAATGATTCTTTGGCTTGTTGGAATAAAAAAAAAAATTAAAAAATCTAATCACTTTAAAAAGACTGTACTGATCAGAGATAGGAAAGTGTTGAGAGAATTTAGAAAGCATAAAAATATTGCCAAGAAGAAAAAGGACAATTACTGGACCTTGATGTTACAGAAGTCACAACAAATAACTTTGCAGAGTTTCTATGCTGGAACCATAAACCTCTTCTACCCCATTTGACAGACTGAACTTATTTATCAAGGATAACAGTATGCTGTCAGAGAAAAGTCTTCTGAGCTTCATTCCAAATACAAGTCTTGCATTCTGAACAGTTACAAAGAACTCCACATACATTACTGTTTTTACAGTAAGCAAGAAAAGATATAGAGGAATTGTTTTGTCTTCTGAAACAAGAACCTACTGTCAGTATACCATTCTGACTCTACTAACCAGACCCAGCATATGATTTGTTGAAGACAACACATTGACACCTGCAGATATCGAATTCATGAAGAGAGTGATACTTCAGGTTATTGTTGTATGTATTGCTTACTCATGTTATATATTTTCATCACACTCTCCATCTCAAATTCTCCCCTAAGCTTCCCACAGATTATCACACCACAATGCAAAGAGATGAAATATTTACTGTAGCACATACATTACCTCATGGTATGTATCCTCCAGCTCTCCATCATAAATCCAGCGATAAAGGAAGTTCAGTACAGGATGGGATACTAGGCCAAGAATGTGCTGAACCAGAGATCGCATGTAGGGATCTCCTGTTTTAGTATAGGCATGAACTGCAGAGGCTAGTTCACCACCTTTTCTCCCTGTAAGAAGAAAGGGAGAGGAATAGAAACGTTTGAAGGAAAACAATATGCACCCCATTTAAATTTAGCAGCCACTGATTTTAGCTACCCGCATGTCACACGGAGCTTGCTAAACAGCAATTCAAAAATCTAGCAAAAGTAGATTTTTTTTTTATTGCTAACAGGGAATCCCTAGGTTTTAAGGCATGAATTATTAATCTCACTAAAGCAGAGTTCTCTGTTTACTTTATGGTAGCTTAGAGGAATGCAAAATTCAAGGCATCAGATCACACACAGAGGTGGATGTTACGCTTCCAGAGAAGTATTAAAGGAGCCTTAGGATGTTTTCCTTCTCTCCTGTACTTGACATTCTCAGATATTCTGTGTGCATACAAGCACACAAACACAGCTTTCCTGTTTCTTGGTTTTAGTTGCCCCCACAGCTCCATTAGGTAATATCTCCTGTCTTCTTGCAATTGAAAAGTGAGAGGCTGTCAAAAAACACTTTAAAAAATACGTTTGATTTTGCTGCCATTCTCCACAGCTTACCACTTCCTTGCAGCAGAGGCCATGGAACTAAAAATTTTCATGAATGTCTTAAAAGTAAGGCCCATTTTTCAAAAAATGCCACCAAATTCCAATAATCAAGGTAAAGCAAGTATTGTCGGCTTTTTTTGGCTAAGATGCTCTTTCTAAAGGGCTATAATTTCATAAATCTGAAGTACCATCAGGAAGAAGCATCAGTTACTGGTCAGTTTAGTCAGCTACTGGCCAAAGTTCTGGTAAACTCCAACATGACTCTCCCCAGCCATCTTCTTGTGGATTGCCAACAAAATCAAAATATTTGCAGATTTGCAAGGTTTTGTTGCTTCACATAAATCTGAAGACACGTTGATAATGACACCTCTATGCCACCATATATAGAGAAATTGCATAATACTCATACATAGTGAAGGAACCAAGCCAATCATTTCATAACACATTAGTAGGACTTTTCAGTGTACCATTTTCTGAAAGACAATTGAGTAACTGAAAATAGCACGAAAAGTGCATGCTTAAAATTGAATTTTTTGAGCACACTCTAGTTTTAAGAAAGTAAGAAGTCTGAATGTATCAACAGAGTACTATAATTTGTCATGCTTTGTTTAAACTAAAAGGAGAATCTGAACTAATTGAAATTTGCTTAAAAAAAAAAGTCCAAACAAGCACTAATATTATTGATACCCGCCTCTAGCATGCACAACTACTCAAAGCTACATAACATCCCCAGAAATATAAAATTAATGTTAACCAGACCTTGACAGTGATCAACAAGTGCTGCAAGGGTCTTTAGCCTTATTTTAGGGTCATATGTCCAGACTAGAAGACGGCGAAGTGTTAAACTGCTCTCAAGTCCCAAATTCACGCCCTGATCATCTTCCAGTTGTAACTGATCAAGTTAGAAACAGAAAGACATGTCAAAGAACAAAACTGAAGCAGAACTTCAGGTTTCATAGCTTGTTCTGAAATCAGATTTCTACAAATGCACCTGAAATACCCAGTGTTATGTATGTATCTCATCAAATCACTGGGCCAAAACCTGAAAGTCAATTTTGAGTGGAAACAGAGACTTGAGCACAGGCAAAAGAACAGAGACAAGCATAAGTGCAATAAGGTAGACAAAGCACAAAAACCAAGAAAGTTAAAGACAGCAAGGTAATAGTCAGCGAAGGAAGAGAGAGAAGAGCGAAGGAAGAGAGAGAAGAGCGAAGGAAGAGAGAGAAGAGCGAAGGAAGAGAGAGAAGAGCGAAGGAAGAGAGAGAAGAGATCCTGAAAGACAGCAAGAGATACACAAGAGTAAAGAAAAACATCTAAAGGAAAGGCAGGCTGTAGGAGGTAAACTTTTTATTACTGCACATGCAGCTCATTTTAGTCCAATATGGGACAAATTCCATTCAACGTCTTCCTCCAGAAGCCTTCAGAACTTAAATTAGCCTTAAAGTGAGATAAAGGAATTGCCACATTGAAAGGAAAACACCAAACTTTAAAAGCAACAATAAGAAAACTATCATAATGTGACTACTATGAATCTTCCAACACCATGGAAAATAAAAGCCAAATATTTGCATCCAAGCTGCAAATGCACATCTTATACAAGTACAGATGGAATAAGTAGGACAAGAACACAACTTAAGAATACAGAAGCAAGTTCCTAGAACTGTATAAGGCGGCAATCTCTTAGAAAAGATGCTGTTTCTGGTATATGACAACCAACCCACTCTCTGCTTTCCCATCTAGCACATTTTTTTTTTAGCCAAATGCAACATACTAGTTAAATTTAAGACTAATGTCATCCACATTAAGTTCAGCCTTAGAGCCAGTTAAATTCATATGCTTCCGAATGCTCCTGGGTCCATGTCTGGGATTTTTCTTTGGTGTTTTTGGAAAACAGCAATGATAATTGAGATACATGAGCCACCCTTTGACTTTAGGGAAGACATGGTACATCTTCATCATGGAACTGCATTTTTAAATGGGCTGACAATGTGAAAACAACCTGCAAGAAAAAGACCAGAGATGCTTATGGAATAGTAGACAGTATGCTCAGGATTACTCATTCAAGGATAGAAACATGCTCATGGGAAGCTCTGAAGACATAACAGAAAGTTATAAAGAGTACAGAACCCTTTGACAAGATTCTTGTTGTTCCATGCCTGTACTGCTCTCTACAACTGCAGTTAACATCTCCTAAGGTGGCAGCCTATATGACCTCCTGAATTTAAGAATGCCACATAGACTTAATTTCAAGTCAATTTTCTACATGTTTTCAAGAAGCTAAAAGGTACAGGCTTTTTGTCCATTCTGCAGTGTGACCTTCAAGCCACCAAAGAATCTCTCCTCCACAGCTGGATTTCCTTTTCTTTCTTGTCTTTGGGACGAAATGTTGCCAGGAGCTTCTGAAAATCCAAACACAACGTGACTCTGGGAATCCCTTCAGTTAGGTGCTGAGGGACCTAAATTCCTGAAAAACTCCAGACTGCTGCTGCAGCCAAGCATTGCTATTCCCTATGAAAATGCATTTAATCAGCATGCTCAATGCACTCACAAACTCTAATACTGAAGATGAATCTGGCAAGGAATGTGAAGAGCAACAATAAACACCGCAGTAAGACTGGGAAAAATGCCTTTTTTGCCTTGGTATTTCGGTAAGATTTGCCGCTGGGGATACCAGATGTCAAGATAAGAAGTCTGGAACAAGGAAGACTGAGTTGAAAAGGATCAGGCTACAGTATACCAAACAAATGGGATGTTCTTAAGTCTATGGGACCTGATGGGATGCACCAACAAGAGCTGAGGGAAGGAGCCGGCCAACATCACTGCAAGGCCACTCTCCGTTATTTTTGCAATACAGCAATTTGAGGAGGTTTCTGACGACCCTGAGAAAGCAAATGTCACTCCTCTCTCCAAGAAGGAGAAACCATAAAACTACACACCAGTGAGACTCACTTGACTCCTTGGGAAAGCAACTAATCCTGGAAAACCATTTCCAAGCTTAATGGAGGACAAAAAGCTTTCTCAAGAAAAAAAGTTCACGGAAAGGAGAAGGAAATAGGAACATTTGTGGTGACAGAGTATGTCTTCCCAAGCAAGTGTTAAATGTCCTGAGGCCCTGCTTGCCAGAACTAGCTGGACATCTGCATGCTGATGGAAAGTAGTGAATGAATCCCCTACTTTGCTTTGCTTGCACGCACAGCTTTTGCTTTCCCTTCTAACTGCCACTAACTTGATTGACTTGTCTTTTTGTCTTCCTTCTATTTTCACCCCATTCCTCAAGAGACGGGAGAGCAAGAGGCTGTGTGGGTGCCTGGCTGCTGCCCAGGGTCAACCCACAACAAAGGCAAATGCAGTTTGACAATGAGTAGCCCCAGAACTTTCATTTTCTCCTTACAGGCTTTCCCTCTCACCCTACGCATCTCTTCTTTTGAAAGGTTTGGTGAAGCAGGAAAGCTAGACAAAACTGCATTTCAAAGTAGATGAATATTTTCATGGTCAAGAAGTTTTAGAAGTTAGAATAAATCAAAGCTTCAGCAAAGAGAGAAAACACATTTTGGACAGAGCAAGAAGTGATTTTAAAGGGAATAACCGGATAATAGCCAGGAAAAACAAGCAAAAAGTATATATAACAGGCATTCCAAAAGTCAAGAACATTCAGGAACTGCGAGTTAAAAGGAACAGATGCTTTGAAAACATTAACAGAAGCCTATGACAAACTATAAAGATTTTATTGAAGATAGAATTTTAAGAGGCAGTATAATTTAGCTTTAGGTCAATTCTCAGAATAAATTTTTCACCATTACAAATAACAAACCCCTTGAAAACCCCTTTAAAAAAAGGCAAGCAGAAGAATAATGTTTATTTTTATTTTAGAGGCAACATCAAGATGCACATACCTACAAACATTTGTGGAAAAGCTGCAGAATTACCAGCACTGAATTGGTCTATATGTTACAGAAAAATAGTAAAACACTGAAATGTCTGCAGAACACAAAGGGCCAAGAAAAATGTACAAACTGCCCCACACAGAAAAAAAGTCAGAATTGTTATTACTAGCTGCTGAATCATGCACTGCTGGAAGTACAAATTGCTTTCTTCTCCCCAAAGGATAGGCGACATTATTCGGAATTTGAATGATAAAAAAATTATTCAAGATGAAACTGACCAAAAGGATGCAAAACAGGGACAGAGACTTAGAAATACACATTGTATTCCTTGCTTACGTAACACAGCAAATACCAGTGAGTTCTTAAAGAGAAAAATATTCAAGGGCACATACATTTAAAAAGTAAGAAATACAAAGAGAATTGTGTTCACTGTCAACAGAAACTGCTGTACATCCTTTACATTCTAACAGAATAGGTAGGTATTCCCTTTCTAGGAGATATCTAAATAACACAGAACAAAATAGTAAAGTTGAATACGTACCACTTAACTTACCTGAGAATGTAAAACAGACAGAAGTCGGTAGTATTCTTTAAGTTCCTGATGTAAGGCTGCACAAAAACTCTGTAAGAGAAAGAGAAGAAAAAAAAGGAAAAATAATCAGGAGAAAGCCTTCTGATTTAATTCTATCACCACACTTCCAACATAGTCAGAAATTTCTGGAAGGGAATCTTTCTACAAGTTTCAGCATAAAAGCCAATTCTTAGAGAAATGGCCAAAGTACAAGTGCTTCCCTAAGGGCTGCCTATACCTTTTCCAAGAATTCAAACACATTATCAAGTGACCTTGTTTCTTGCTACCTTAACTCTATCAACAGATAAAACTGACAAGTGTAACTCTTCAAGTAGATATATCATCTCAGTAATGGCATTAATAGTTAGCACAGGGATGTACAAATTATAACATGACTCAGTTGAAGATTTTTTTTTTTAATAACAATGTAAGATACAGTATGTAGTGAAGTAATAGAGTTTAAATTTCATGAAGGCCTCTAACAACAGAATACAGAAGTAAGGCAACTACCATTATAATTTCAGTACAGACTATATGACATGAACAAGAAAACACAATACTCAAAAAACGCTCCCAGTAAGTTCTGCAAGATCAAGTACTTTAAATTTTTGACCCTTAAACAATTCAGTTATATATAATGCTTCACTTGACTTGGAAGAAATGAACACCACACAGTATATCTTCGGACATCTGTAAAATATGTAGAAGTTAATTCAGGCCAGAACTAAAGCAAAAATTCTTCTTTGTAAAACAATTCTAAGCACAGCTACATTAGGTTGTTTAAAAATCAAGAAAAAATTTAAAAACAATTCCTGAAATAATACTTGTTTAGTGATAAATATTTTCCACAGTCTAGGGTTTGAAGGAGGTCTTAGCTTTACTTTTGTAATGGTCTTCATCTAACATTCAGAGTAAAAAAGTGCCTGCAACACATTTTTCAAAACAGAACTGAAAATATGACTCATTAATTTGGGACTAAGTGAAAAAGACTTTAAAACCCCCCAAAAAGTACCCAAAGTTTTTTATTTATTTGGTTTCTTGGTAGAATACTCTCATGCACACACACACAAACTCTTCAGAACTTTCTAAAACATTCTCACCTAATGAATTTGAAATGTATTTTGATGGATTTTTTTAATGGGAAAATTTCCCAGGTTTTCCTCTCAAGCCCTTTTAAAACTACAGTCAAAAGAATTGGGGAAAAATAAGGAAAACTTCATAGAAAGAATCAAAAAACTTGAAGTAAAGTATGTATTCACTAGAATATATAAGAGGCAGACATAATTTCTAGAAGCACAAGGAGAAAATAAATCTTCTTTCCTGCTAAGCAGCTAAGAAGCCTAGGAAAAAAAAAGTCATTAATCTTGCCATTGTATCCTTTTTAAGGAAAGGGAGTTCCTTTCTTCAACTCAACATTGTAAATTGCAAAGAAATTTGACACTCATTTTATTCCAGAGGATACTGAAGGGCAAAAAGAAATCCCTTTATGTGTAATTCCACTTTTCATTTCTTCTCACTTGCTTCTCCAGTAAATTTTTGACCCATTAAAATGGCACTTGCCAAGAAAGACGGCAGAGTAGAGCCTCCAAGAAAACAATCAAAGGCATTGTTCTGCTCAAAAAGGAATAACAGTAATCACTGACTTCAATGATTTAGTAGCCAAACGGATTTAGAATCTAACTAATCACCAATTTTTCAGAGAAGCTTTACAAATTAAGATTTACATCCAGTATCAATTCCTGTGTCACAAACCACAGACTTTTGCCTCCCAATCTGTTACAGAAAAACTGGACATTATCCTAGAATTCTGATTTGGTCTGCTGCAAAAGAGAACTGAGGAAGGAAACAGAATGCTTGTTCAAGTGACAAAAAATTAAAATGCCCACTAGCTCAACAGGATCTAAATGAGCAAAATGCCAAAGTACAAGCTAAATTATAGTTAACTGCAGATTATTCTTTTTATTTTCTGAGGACAAAGTAAAACTTAGATATTAATCAGCAAAGGTAGGAAAATATGAAGTGTAAAATATTTTTGTATCTCTACTTCTAATGTCAATACCTGACATTTTGTGTGGTAAAACCAGTCACCAGAATCATAATAAGAGGTGACAGACATCTTATTCTATACCTGGTTTTAAAAGGGTTTTACACAATCATTCTTTCAGAACATTAAGCGAAATATTTTGATTACAATATACGTATATATTCCTTAATGCACAGTGTGCAGCACCTGAAATTCTCAGCTATAAAAGCTATGAAGAGCATGAAGGCATACTCTCTGTGCCCAGACACTGACAGCAAGAGTAGAGTGTAAGTTTTTATTTGTACACTTATGTCCTAGAAATATACACAAGTGCTTGCCTCAAGCAAGATTAGCAGCATTAGAGCTATGCAGATTCAGGTAACTTAACTGCACAGCCTTCTGTACAGGACATGAAATCTGCATATGGAAGCCAAGATACTGCAGTTTTAAATTCACTGATAAATTAGAGTCCTCCCCTTTCTGTTAACTTGAAGATTAAAGCCAGAGACAGTAAAAATTAGCACAATTCTAGATTAAGAATAAAACTTCACCCAGATAAAAAGGGGGAGAGTCCAAAGAAAATGCATACATAGCAGCACTACCATACAAAACATGGAAATCAGCATTGGATCAGTAGAAAAAAAATATTTATATGTAACTAGAAGGGTTACTTAGAGACAGAATGGAACAGAATAAAACATTAGAAAAGTAGGAAGCACTACAGTGTCTCTACTGACCTCTTAAGAAAAATTAGATTGAAGGGAGAAGCACTTCAATTTCTTGGCAGATTAGGTAAGATGTTATGGCTAGAGGCAAGGATAACATTTCTGTCGACTCAGAAGGGATAATATCCAGTTTTACAGAGGGAGCAAGTGAGAGGAAACAGGAATGTCTTAGCAGTAAATGTGGTTTTGGTTATTACAGCAGCAGTGAAGTTACTGTAGACTATAAATCATGATGATGAAACCTATAAAAACAAAAATTAATATTCTTTTGATGCTGTATTCAAAAGAAAGAGCAGAAGATAATGGACTACTTGCATTTTATGTACGATAGTGTAGTATTAACATACGAACATCAACAATAACTGACAAGAATGTCTCCTGCACAGGTTACTAACAACTGAATTGGTGATTAATTACCTCAGGGATGACATAATCCCATTTAAGAAATGTTTCTGTTTATGAACATGCATGAATAAAGTTAAAATATTGGTTTTTATAAAAAAGAGGCGATTAAGAAAAGGAATTTATGAATGTTTTCAGCTACAAATTACAGGGGTAAATCCTTAAGATCAGCAAGAGCAAACGCCTTTTCCTTGCCGGCTATCACCCATATCGAATGCAGCATCCACAAAAGGAGTAAATCAAATGAATGATTCAAGCTCCAAAGTTCATGCATCATTCTAGCACTGCATTTACTCAGTATTTTCTTAGCCAAACAAGACCAAATACTATAGTTAGATTGTTTTTTCTAGCTGACCCACCTGTCCCACAAGTCCAAATGCACGATCCAAACTCCTTTGGTCTGTATATTTTCTTATTTTGTTATGTAGCCACCCCAACTCTGCAAGTCTACTTGTAGTATCTCGGAGAGATTTGGACAAGCTCACCTGTAAAGTTAACAGAAATGAGTTTGCAATTAAGTCAGATCTGCCACGCCAATACTGGTTGCTTAACAAAGATCCCTCTTTCTCATAAAAAAGCCAGTTTGTGAAACAATTCATTTAACATTCTACAGTACAGATACTGCAAAAAAAGCAGACAACCATGTAAGTAGCATTATATTTATACATACATGTTTTAAAAAGGCAGGAGCAACAAACTACTGGCAAGAGACCTCTTTTGGAAATCTTACTGTAATAGTATTCATATACTCCTTTTCGTTTAGGCAATTATGGCAATAACAAAATGGTCTTCAGCAGAAATGAAGAAATCTGCATTCTCATGTTGTAATATCAGACTTTATCTTATACTGACAATCAGCAAGACTGAATATATGAGAGTAGTTGCAGAGGTATTAATGACTGAAACTAATGAAAATGCTTTGACAAAATCATTCGTTATTGCTATGTGTGAAAGAAACCTTTAATAGAAAAGAAATGACCCAATGTCTGATGTGGCATCAGAAACACAAACGCGCAGAACCCAACTTCCAAGGTTAAGTACAACTTTTATAAGTTATTTAATCATATGTCATTCTGAACTCTTCTAGTCTGTTTCTCGTTTTCTTCTAGTATCTCACTCACCTTGCAAGCCTGCCTTAGTCCCAACACCCTATTTAACTACCACTGCAACTTTCATCTGAATCAACACATTTCTGCCTCTAAATTACCAACAGAAAAGATACTTCCTACTTGAGATTTTCTTCTTCCACATTTCACCATATTACTCAAGAACACTGTCATCAAGCATTCAAAATTTCATTGAATAAAAATCCTCAAACAATTTGACTGATAACACAGACCATGAGGCACAGACTGACTTTTGCCCACAGCAGCTGGGCCCATCCACCTCTACTGACAATTTTAACTTTGAGAGCCAGCTGGAACAGTTGAAACCAAAACAAGGAATTGTTCTAAGAAGTTAAGCTGCCAAAGAACTAGAAATCAATCTCCTTCATTAAACCTTTTAGTCAACAGTACAGGCATTCTCCAAGATAACAATCAGTGTCAGAGTGTGTTATCCACACCAGTGTGGGCTTGAACCAGGCTGCAGCATTTGGTTGTAAGACCAGAGTTCAGTTCCTAGACCTCTTGTTTACTCACAGAGATACTGCTTTAACCTCTTGAACAACTCCTGTAGGGTAATTCTGGCCCAAACAAGCATAACCAGACACAGAAACCCTGCCCACAGCTAAAACCAAAGAGATGACAAAAGAACTATTTAGAATTCTGCAAGTACAAAATACTTGGCAAACACTGAGCATAACACACATTCGCTGGAATTAAATGAGGAGCAAGCAAAATTGGCTTGGTGTTATTACATTTGTATGTCTTTGATCAAATCAGAAGCTGCTATCTTATACAGGGCTGAATGTCACCGCCACATCCAATATTAACACTAAGATTAGGAAACATTTCAGCAAGAATAGCACCTTAGAAAGTGTGTTTCTTTCTGGAAAAAAACCCCAACAACCCAGACTGTGTACAATGAGAGTGTCAGTTGAGGGAGAACTATATGCTTTGACTACTATTTTGCCTAATGTGCATTTAATACAGCTAGAGGAGGCATGATCTTGGCCCTCCTTGTTTGTCAGAAGTTCCAGCTGCAGCTCTGGTGAGTCAGATAATCTCATCTTCACTAGGACTGGTAGCTCAGACCAAGTAAAAATAAGGAAGAATGGAAGATGACTGACTTGACAAAAATAACTGAAGACAAAATTCTCAGGCAAAGATTATTCAACTGGCTTGTGGTCAGTAATTAAACTCCCCGAATTACAAGTTCCAAGTAAAACAGCTTCTGACCTCAAAGCAGCCTATTGGCTATGACAGCTACACAGAAAACCAATGAAACCCATTGTCAATTTTATAATCACTAAGTTTTCTTCACATTCTTCTAGAAAAATACATTATGCTACCCTTCTTTTGCCATATATAAACTCATATATGGAATATAATTTACTCAGTGAAGGTGCTGAGGAATTACAAACTTTGCATCGCCTAAAGGCACATGTTTATTATAAATCTGTTAATTAGTAAGATTTAACTCATTTAACAAGAGTTAAGTTTTTCCATTTTCTCTGCATTAGGCAGCCGTAAATGTCATTGTAAAGTAATGGTGAACAATTATACATTTCACTTTTTGCTAGGAAAAAAGGAAATTAGCTCAGGTATCAACATTAAGACGTCTTAACCATGCTCTTGGCATATGAAATGGCCCAAAAGTAATTTCCCCATCATTTGAGGACTATGTAATATTGTCATAGTAGAAAGTTTTTAATATAAGAAAAGATTGAAAGCATTGTCTTTCCATCTGAACAAGAACATGAAAACCAATTAGCAGAAACTGACCTCTGAAGCTGTACTGCCTAAATACTGAATGTGAAGATGCTATAGCAACTAGTGCCATTTTTTGTTCTTTACTCTGCTGACCCAATCAAACTCTTGGGTTTTTTCTGAATTACAGACAGGCTTAACATCTCACCACCTTAAGGCAAAGTCTCTCAGGCACCTTTTCTATTCTTTTGTCCCCCATTCAATGTCTTCATTCAAATTCACATCAGGCCTTTCTTCAGTTCTACCACCAGCCCTTTTTTTTCCTAGGTAATCTGCATCTGATCACTTATAATTGTAATCAGGCCGACAACATCAAGTGGCTGGCATCCATTCCATCTATTGTCAAGCTGTTAAATCTAATTCAATAATAATGCAGTCAAACGCCTGCATCTGCTTTATATTAATTCTTATACACTGAAAAGGAGAAAAGTCAACAGAAGTCCACAAAACCATAAATTAAGAGTCCTTGTACTGGATTAAGAGTTGTGAGGTTATTCACATCTTGTGAAATGCTACATTTTCTTTCTGGCATCTAATCTAACCAATTGATTTTCAACTACTACTGTTGAAACTACTCTGCCGTATTAACAAAAGAACCCCCAAAACCGAAACAATCAAAACCAGCACAAAATAGAGGGAACATAGGCTTGTAATAATATTTTAACTTTTTTACATGTTTCTCACAGCTATTTTTCCCCTATATACTTCTCTCTCACATATGAAATACAAGTCACCATACAGTACCTTTCCCTCCACTTTATAGCAATTTTCAGAATTGCACATTTTGATGTTTTTGCCATCTATTCCCTGGAAGACATATAAAACATCTCTTACAAGATTTGCTTCCGTTATTTCAACAGAACCTAGAAAAATAAAAAACAAAAACAAACAAGTATTTAGATTTGTTGAGACAATTGGTTTTTATTGCAACTTTGAAGAGCTATGTAGATGCATAGCCAAAAAACCCCAAAACTATAAAAATTATAAAGCCTGTGCTTGTAACCTGTAAATAAATGTTTTAGGTCCTGTTTGTCTGACAGGAAAGCCCAAGATTGCCTTTACCTGCTTCTAATGCTACCTGTGGTTCTCTCAGAGCAGTCAGCTTGTATGGCACAGGGCATGTCCTACTTTAACCAACACATCGGCCAGTTCTTAAACTTGTTCTCTCTTGTGATCCAACACCAGCGCAAGTTCTGAGGCAAGCACCACAGTAACTTTATCTTTGTTTGAAAAAAGCTGGAGCTGTTAAACAGACTTAGAGAATAACCTCTTCTGCATTCACCTAGGAAAAGTTAATCCAGAAGGAAGAGCTGCTTGTTTCATAATGGCTTTCAATCACATATGCCACTGCTGAGAAGACCAATCAAATCAGACTGTGTAACAGCCATGGAGCTAGAAAATATTTAAGTGTAAATACTGTTTCTGAAGAAAAATATGTCTTTGATTTAGTAAAGCTTTTACTATTGTAATATACAGTTTGCTTCTGGTTCTCATCTCTAGTCAGAGGTTAGACTGTGTTAGAGATGTAAGGTATTTATGAACTTAAAGGAAACATAAGATCAAAAAAGGCACTGCGTAGGCCATTGAAACTACCCCCACCTTTTCTGGGCAAACCATCACTATGTGCGTCTTTTCTTATGTGCTTAAATTCATTTAGGATTTCAAGAATTAAACAATTTTAACAACAACTATCCAGAAAATGAGATGCTAAAACATGCTACTCCCAATTTAGACAGTGCTCTTACTCCTGTCAGTTTGCCTCCCCAACAACCCACTTTCCCAGAGAAAAACCAAGAAAAATTAAATTCTAGTCTTATTTCAGCAGTAGTCTTCACCTCAAGATACTATTTAAAACTCAGTCTCCCCTCAAAACAATAAGATCTGCATTACTGTAGGTTGTCCCTCTTAGGAACTGGTATGAAAATGGTGAAAGATGCAAGTGCACGTTTCTTTACTTCATAAATAATACAACAAGTATGAATATCAGCCATACAAGGTGCCTTCTTATACTCTGTGTGTAGACGTAACAGTAAGAAAGCTTCAAATAAAAGCAAGCTACTTTAGGAGAAAAAAAATATTGACAGGAATTTAAAATTCGCAGAAACATATCTTCTTGACAACAGACTTCGATATTCTGAATGCAGTCCTGCTTCGATTTCTACACCAGCAAGTGACTACATTTAAGACAACTGTCAGCCCTTATATCCATCCCACACAGGAAAGTCACAGCTGCTGGCTGACTCAACACAAGAAGTATTGCTTTTTATAGCAATCAGTATAATAAATTAAGAGGCAGTGCTAGATTTTATGTTTTTCTATTTATTTTTTCTACTTCTTTTTCTACTTTTTCTTCTTTTTTCTATTTTTATATATATTAAATCTACCACATATATAAAATACATATTGATATTATATAGATACACATCTTGCATACAACAACCTTGTTAATTAGTTTCTAGGTGCCAAATGTTGCCCTCAGATACACCAGTACAACTCTGATCTATAAGCCACTGCTTTGTACTCTGCTAATCAAAGATGCAAAGGGTGGCAGACAAGCTGCATTTTAGCTCCTTAATAGCCACGCTTATTTGTATAGAAGTTGAAAACAAACCTAAAAAAAACCACCACCAACAAAAGCCTGCATCTCTTATCTTTCTTTGCCAGAGAATAACGGTGTTATGGGATGGCAACATTTGCCATCAGCTCACTTATTCAGAACTTACTTATTTTTATGGCAAGAGTTGCCACAGAAATCACCTGTTAAACAACTTCTCCTTAGTTACACTTGTGTAAATTCAGAATAGATCCTCTAGGCATCAGCTTCAAGTTTACAGATGCTTAATCATGAACATAAATTAGCAATATTAGGAATTTAGGAAGAAATTCTTTACTGTGAGGGCTGATGAGACACTGGAACAGGTTGCCCAGAGAAGCTGTGGATGCTCCATGCCTGGAAGTGTTCAAGGATCGGCTGGATGGCTCTCCGAGCAACCTGGTCTAGTGGAAGGTGGCCCTGTCCACGGCAGGAGAGGTGGAAGAAGATGATCTTTAAGGTACCTTCCAACTCCAACCATTCTGTGATTCCAGGAGTCTGTATTTTTTTTTTATTTTATTTTATTGACAATATTTTGTGTCACTTTTTCTAAATACGACCACTGTAAACAGTATGATAATCTAAAGAAGAAACAGGTTCAAGAGCTCTGTATTCCAGTTGACATTTCTAAGTTCTGAAAGACATAGAATCACAAACAGATGAGTATTTCAACAAGTTCTGTTTACTGAACTCTCTTTCTGACTCTAAAAACAATAGCATCTTCTGATCATCAAAAGAATGATCATTGCTCACATGTCACAACCACTTAACTATGACAAACACTGGAATGAACTAAAGTCTTTTAAGAGGACCAGATCACAATCTAACCAGTGCAACAAGAAATTAACCAGCCAAAGAGATTGTGGCCAAATATACTAGTCTTGCATATTTGCTTCTATCCTTCTATTACGCACATTCAGGAAAAACATTCTTCAAAAAATCAACATGTTATGATTCCAAAATAATTTAAAATACAATGGAGGATATAGGTAACAACTGTAAAAAACATTATCTTTAACAAATACATCTTTGCTCACCACTTGTATCCCCTTCTCGCCTAGACCTTGGCACACCACGAGAGACAGCATTTGAAAAGCCTTTTGAGGTAGTGCTTTGTAAAGAAGGCTGGCTTGCAGTTAAAGTCCATGCAAGACGTGACCCTAGCTGCTGACGGAGGCAATCTCCAACGCCCGGAGCTTGATAGGATTGTCTACAAGGATAAAAGGAAGAAACATCTTTAAGAACTTTGATTCTATACCTATTACATGGTGTGGAGTGATGCAAATTTTGAAAAATGCCTCAAGTTTTTCACAGATGTTTTGTTGGGGGGCGATAGTGGTGGAAAGGAACCTTAAAAAAGGGCAGAGAACACAAAAGCAACATATTTCTTCCTGTAAGCCTACACTTTCACAAAAGCCCCCGACCCGTACAAAAGGGAAGTGTAAGTTTGATATATATGATTTCATATCAAAGATTAACTTCAATGAAACATGTAATTATACTGAAATCAGTTAAAAGTGAAGGTACTATAAAAATAATAAACAGTCATAGTAGAAACACCTAAATATTGCTTACTACCTAAAGCTGTAGTTATGTGTCAAAGACCTAAAGGAAAAGAGAAAAAGAGGAGAAAGTTCACTTTCCAGCTAGTCTATTCTTTCAGATAGTTTGTACCAACTGCCTGAAGATGTAATCAAAGAGAGACTATCCAGACAAATTCTAATTTCCCTTCCTTTCAAACTTGTCAATTCTTTACACAAAGAAAGTCTTATCCGTGAAAAAATGTCACATTGGCCAAGCTCCAGCTGCCTGGGACCTCTCTGGTTAGCCAGGACTGGTTAAACGATGGAGAGCATCTTGGTGAGCTCTTCCACGAGCTCCCTCATCACTCTAGGACAAATCCCATCCAGTCCCATACACTTGTGAGCATCGAAGTGGGTCAGCAGGTCAGTAACTTCTCCCTCCTAGATCAGAGTGGGTCCATTCTGCTCCCTGTCCACATCTACAAGCTCCGGAGGCCACCTGTCCTGAGAACAACCAACCAGTCTCAGTGCTGAAGACTGAGATCTGATGTCTTTAGCAATAGTAAAGCCTCAGAGTACAACACTCAATTTTGGCTGTTCAGAAGACTGTAACTCTAGAAAAAAGAAAAACAGGTATAAAGAGAAATTCAGAAGAAATGAAGCTCACAGAAAGCTTTAATTTGGGTTGTTGAGCTCACAGACTACAGGACTAAAGAGCACAGTGAAACTGCAATAATATGTAACAATATGAACAGGTCAGAACAAGAATATGCAGAAAGAGGGTAGGTTCTGCTGATACTTTTAAGCCAGCAGATATAAGAAATAACCTCACTGACATATCTTTCTACATTGTATCAGAATTATACAAGGATTGTAGCTAGAAGCCACCTCTGGAGATCACCACCTACAATCCCTCTAATCACAGCAGATTACTAGAGAAGATTAGCTGGTGCCTTGTTCAAGTCATGTTTTTAATAATTTCAAGGATGGAGACTACACAATCTCTGGGCAACCCATTTCAGTGTTTCACAATATGCCCCTGCCCTCAAACATACATCCCCATCTTAATGCAAGAAGGGGTTTTTTTCCGTTTTGATTAACTGTGATTCACAACTAACAAATTTTGCCAGTTAACTCTTGTTCTTTCCCTAATCCAAGAGAGTCTAGATCAGTCTTCTCTATGCCCCTGGTCATACCATTACAACATAGGTAAGATTCCAAAACTTTTCTTCTCCAGGCTGAACAACTCCAGGTCTCACTTCAGCTTCCCTTCAGATGGTAGATGCTTCAACCCCTTATATGATTTTGGGCTTCCTTCTCCAGACTCCTTCTTCCAGCCTGCCTATATCTTTTCTTTGTACTACAACTGGACAGCATTTGAGATGTGTCCTCATCAGTACTGAGCAGTGACAAGTTTTATTTGCCTCACTCTCCTGGTGATGCCCTTTGTAACACAACCCAGGAGGCTCTTAGCCTTCTTCACCACACGTTGCATACTCACACTCAACTTGGTGTCTACCATGAATCCCAGGACGTTTTTTGCAAAGCTGCTTTGCAATCAGGCAGCAGCTAGCATGTACTGGTGCATGGAGTTATTCTTTCCCCGGTAGAGGACTTTGAACTTCAGCAGGCTCCTGTGAGCCTGTTTCTGGAGCCCACTGAGCTGCCTCTGAGAAACAGGTTAATGACCTCGTTTACCAGCCACTCCTCCCAGCTTTGTACCATCTGCAAAGCTGCCAAAGATTCACTCTGTGCCATCAGGTGGGATGAAGGATGCAGCTTCTGGTAACACCATTAGGGACTGGGCCCCAACTGGACTTTGTGCCACTGATCATAATCCTTTAGAATCTAGCAGGTTCAGTTCACCTTACTGCCACCTCACCCACTCCATATTTTATTAAGTCTGTCAATAAGGATGTCAGAGGTAGACAGCATTAAAAGTCTTAGTAAGGTTGAAATAAGCAACAATTACTGCTTTCCCCTTGTTCACCAAGTCAGTCATCTCATCACAGAAGGCTGAAAGATTGGTCAAGCATGCCTTTCTCAACTCTGTGCTGACTACTCCTAGTTCCCCCACCCCCTCTTGTCCATCACATGTCTGGACATGCCTTCCAAAACAACAAAGACTTTTCCAAGTGTCCTGCACTGACTTTATCAGCACAAAGGCAAAGCCAGCACCAACTACCTCAACTTTTTCCACATCTGTTGCCTAAGTCCTTGAACAGGGGCCCATGTTTTCTCTAGCCTTCCTTTACTGCTTCTGTAGTTACAGAAATATCTGCTGTTGCCCTACGTGCACCTTGACAGATTAAGCTCTAGGTCAGTTTAGGATTTCATTGCAGTCACTCTGCCCCTGGATGCTCCTTTGCACCTGGCCCTGCTTCCATCTTTTGTACACTTTTTTAAAGCTGAATTTTGTCAGAAACAACTAGTTTCTCCATGCAGGCCTCCTGTCACTTGTAATTCCTCCTTGCCCATTTCTTTCTTAAGCTTGCAGGAGGTGATCTTTGAATATCAGCCTGCTCTCTAGTCTGGCAGTTCAACCAAATGATCACTGTAGCTCCCTTAAAACAGAATTATCCTGTTCTGTCCTCACCTCAATACCTCTCTTCTCCAGGGCAGCCTCTCAGTCGATCTTTCCAAGAAGATCCCAGAAGAGCCCCAAGTCTCCTACCCTGAAGTCCACAGATGAAACACTGCTTTTTACCATGCTCCCACTTCCAGAATCCTGAACTACATCATCTTATCACTACTGTAGTATTTGTACTGTAAAGCCTGATAATAACAATAAAATCCAGTTCTGTCAGCACTACTTCCATAATATGAATTTATTTACTCACATCAAATACACTCTACTAAAAAGATATGTCTTCAACTCAAAAATAAAAGCTTTGGTCCTTTTCTGAAAACACATCTTGTGATTTTGTGTTTGTTTCACAACTCTTGGGGGTGGGAAAGAAAATTAGGAGACAGGAAGATAGTGATTAAAAATGGACATATTTGGGCAGCCAACTATGGCTTCATATGGTCATATGCCAGCACCTGATATTCTGAACTCCTCAGCTCAGGAACACAAGTTTCTCTGCATCTAAAGTGGAATTTCCAAAGCCATACAAAAGCAGAGGGTGGAAGAAAGAAAATAAAAAAAAGAAAAAACAAATCTTCTCCAAACCTATGTGTAAGGTGAAATTTACCCTGGAATGAGTGATTGTGGAGTTGGAGTTGGCCCATTTAGGGCATACAGGCTGATGCTGCTGATCCCACTGCTCCCCATGCTGCAGGAACTCTGGGCAGACTGAGCATTGCGGTCTTGGTAATTCAGTGGAAGGGTCTGAGGCCTGGCATAGTAATAAGGGGTTGAGTGAGCATCCCGTGGTAATGCTTGAGCAAAAAGCGTGGCATAACTTGACACCTGAAGGGGATTTGAAAAGGGAGGAATATTAATAAAAAAAAAAAAGATGGGAAAATTGCTTTAAGTCACATCTTCATTTAACAGGAGTGAATTATCAAGAACACAGGAAATATCTGCATGTTTATGCAAAGAAATATTTGTTGAGGCAATTAGCAAATTGTCATTAACAAGAGCTGCAAAAAGCACTTTGCTGCCAGCAGAGCTGCAACTGTATTTTGCTTTCCCTACTCCATTTAAAACTCATTATCACATGAGCAGACATCACACCACCAAGCAGAAAGCAAACATCAAAACCACCCATCTAATATACTCACAACTTCAGTTACACACGTTGGACAGCTCGTATTTTTACATTTATGCAGTGTAAGAAAACTACACCAAATATTACAGATACTTAAGTCAAGTGTTTTCTTCCTTTCAGCCTCATACACAGATAATACCATGAAAACAACCTGAGGTATTGGCTAAGTCTGGATAACAATTCTTGAAGACATCTAAAATAAGTGACACACATTTACTATTTCTCAGAAGCAACTAAAGTTTCCTCACCTACCTTGTTAGACTGTTTACGTGGATCTTCACTAAGGCTAAGCAGGAGGTAGAGTATTGACCATTTGTTTTTCAAAATGCCCTTCAAAGAAAGATGAAGACAAACATAAATAAGTTTAACTCTTGATAATAACAAAATTCTTTTTAATTATCCAACTTCCTAATACGTATACATATAAATAAACTTTCCAGATAAATAAGACTAACTCAGAGCCATGTTCTCGAATAAACTGGGGATGTGCAGTGCAGCCTCTGTATTGCTAATTTTATGATTTTTTTCCACTGTGTTCAAATCATGAATTCTCACCTGCTCTGAGATCAGCAGCAGGCTCAATTTAAAATTCATAGCTACTAAGAATGAGGTTTATACAGAACTGAACTGTTACCAGCATTCCCACACACTCTCACCACTTAAAACATCTCAGATGCAGCCATTAATTTAACCTAAATGTGAAAAATGAAAACTCTTGGTGAAGTTTTAAGCAAGGAGCTGTCTTTTCTTCTTTTTCCCCTCCACTCTCCTTTACAGGGAGGCCTCAAAAGTGAGGGTTTTGATTTCTATTACTTTAAATGTTATTTAACAGAGCTACCAAAATTTTCATAGCTTAAGACAGAGACACATTATGAAACTTGAGGAATACGTAATATAGTCTTTAGCAAACAGACACATACAGACTTATAGAATAAGACTGTTAGCAGTTTTAGATTTAAGCAGAAAGCTGACCAACATTAGCTAAAGCCCAAGCTGCAAACAGAATACTTTAAAATGAAGGCAAGTACTAAAATTATTCATTTTAAATATCCACGTTCCTAGATTTGCTACTCTACAGTTCTGTGACACTAACACCTGCACCTGAATTTACCGTGGGCATAGAACTTCATGATGGACATTAAGCTGAGTCAAAGAAACTTATAGAAATTTCCCTCACAATATTGATCAGGCTATGATCTGCAATGCTAAGCAATGTTGAATATAAAGCAAACTTGTATCATATCAAAATTCACCACAGACTCCATCCCTTATGAAGCAAGCTAATTTACCAAAGCTCTACATTTTTATATATGAGTAAAAGGAGACTCTTTAATATAATTCTGTATTATTATGTAGAGCACAATTCTATTATCTTCTGCTTTGATCTCAAGAACAAGCAAAAAGTAGCATCTGTTGCAGGTTACTAATACAGCAACTGATTAACAAGTGGTGAAGAAGGAGCGGCAACTGCTTCTTCTACTGGCCAGGATAGAATAAATCCAAGTGCTCCAAGAAGCACGGTTTGCTCAGCTGGCAGGCTGCCATAAAAATAAGCACTGATCTCCTTTCCAGTTCGGAGTTATAGATGAAACAAAGTTAAAAGAGATTCACACACGCTTTTTTCCCCACTCCCAACTGCTTTCAAGATAATTGGTGGAAGAAGAGACTCATTGATTTCGAAAATGTATATCCCTTTGAGCCCTTCCCTATACCCATGGGAAAAAGAAATGATTGTACACCATTAGTAATAAAGCTAGCAGCAGATTGAATGATAATTGGTTGTGTGAATTTTAAAGAAGCCATGATACTATTTCACATATACAAAATGCTAGCAGAGGGGAAAAAAAGGGTTAAAAGAACCTTAAATGTTTGAGGAGGCAGTAAAATACCAGGAGATCATCTGCATTACAGTCAGAAGAAGAGGCAAACATATAACACAGGCAAGGCATTCTGTTCCAAAGATTAGTCATCATTCTCTGCAGCTCTTTGCTTGCCAAATGGCAATGCAGTACATAAGCTACAGAAACGTGTTACACTAAGTCTGTATGAAGAGTTGTCTGCAAATCAGTGCTCTGCTGTACAAATCAGTGCAATTAATACACAAACCCACAGAATACCAGGATAACTTACTCAGTAACTTGAGCTCCAAACACTAACAAAGTAATGGGTAAGTCAAGTATGGAAGAGAGGAGGAGGAGAACCTAGCTCTGACTAGTCATACTCTCCACAGAATACCTTTTTTGTAATCTTAATCTTAGCATTATCATGTTAAACTCAAGTTTTCTACACACTAATATCTTTTGTCAGAATACTGCCATGAAGTATTCTTTGATTAACATTAGTGTTAGAGCCATCCAAGTCAGCAAACCCTTAACCTGCAATATTAAAGACCTGGAGCACTTAAAAATTCAGAAGCATAAGAATACTAGATCAGTGAAATCAATACACTGCAAGGCATTTCTGTAAAATAAAGGATGAGAAAATTACTCAGTTTTACATATAGAATGAACTTTTTATTTTCACAGGGTTCCTTTCTTCATACGAAATACCCCTTCATATAACTTGAATCAAATACTAAAAATATAGCTAGGGTTGAAAGGCATCTCTAAAAGTTGTCTGGTCCAATCCCCCTGTTTAAAGCAGGGTCTACAGCAGGTTGCCCATGACTGTGTCCAGTCAGGTTTTGAACTGTCTCCCAAGATGAAGACTCCACAACTTTCCTAGGCAAGCTGTTTGAGTATTTAACCATCCTCCCAGAAAAAAATATTGTTCATGACCTGAGTACTCTTCAAAACAACTCTAACATCCGAAGAATGCTTATGAGTGCTTTCAGTTTCTTGACTCTTTACACATTTATTAAACTACCTGTGAACCGAGTTTTCTGTAGAGTTCTGAAAACAAAGCAGCATCTGCTTCCCTTCTTTGTCGCACAACTATTAAAAAAAAAAAAAGTAGATTAAAAATTTGAAAGGGTTACAGTCATGTCTTTACATATACTTGTGGTAAATCATAAAATGCAACCAAGAAAGCTTCATGATGCTGGACTGTTTCATTGTATTTACTTAAACACTTTGCCTATTTTCATCTTATCGGCATTCCAGCCCTGAGAATTCTTGCAATGCAAGCGATTCAATGTAAGTACCTGCTTTTCTTAGCTCAGTCAAAAGATGCATTTTTAAGTAAGTGTCCTGGTAAAGTCTAGTCTGCCATTCAGTTGGTTTAGGGACCCAAGTGACTGAAGACAACTGAAAGCAGATATGCATTAAAGAATGTTATAAAAACTACAAGTAATTGCTCCAAAACTAGTAATTGTTTCTACTTTAGGCAATAAAATCAAGGAAAAAAGTAGTAATGCCATTTGCTGCAAGTCAGGCAGAATTCCAGGGTCACACAACTTTCATATATTACAAAAAATAATAGTCTCAAATCAATGCCAGTTACAGAGTACCCTCTCAGAGGAGACATATCTTCCAATCAAGATTTCTTATAAAGCTATGTTGCATCAGAAAGAGCCAGGTTAAAAGAAAACCAAGGTGATAAAGACATCTGAAGAAACTTCAGTGATAAGAAAAATAGCTATCAAATGTTAGAAATGTTAATTAGCATCAAATGTCACTGGTAAGTGCACTTTGCCAAATAAGTCATTACTTGGGTATCTCCAAAACAAACGTAAATTTAAAAGGATATATATATCCGGTCACTTGTTACATGACCACTAATATAAGCTTGTAAGCTGAAGTTGGGGAGGAGGATGAGGGAGACAGTCCCCTTCAGAAAACTGGCAACAGGCCCAAAGAATATATGCTGTGCTGTCTACAAGTAGCCAAAGCATGGCAGAAAGTACATAATGTAGATTCCAGTGTTTTGGAGTTGTAGCTAGAGGAATTCTAACGGGCTTGTTTGTCTTATCAGACAGTCACGGAAGCTCTGCCATTAGCAAAAAATACACACGGACCTTAAACCAGTTACAGCCACTGACGTCAGTTATCCTAATTCAATCTCTGAATAGTCAAAGCTCAAATACAAAGCTTTAATTTCATTAGAACGATTCAAGTAATTGTTTCTGGACACGGTACTGTGCAGCAGAATTTGCTCAAAGCAATATTTGGCTTTTCAAGAAGAATTCATCATTCCCCTTTGGATACACACAGCGCAACACTTGACTCAGAGCATCAGAGAGTACAATGGAATGGAAATGCAACATCCCTTACAAAATCATGGTCTGTGATTTTGTTTTAAAGAAGATGGTTGCAGAAAACTTGTAGAGAAACTGAAGGCAAGTCAGGTAAGTCACAAACCATTCCACCAATTCCCAGAATGCTCACTCAGCAAGTTTCACACAGGTGCTCATGAAGCTAATCGTGCCAATGTGTAATATTCCTGAAGTACACATCTCAAAAATATCAGTCTTTTACTCTTCTAAGAAGAACTATGAATTCATAAATTCTGAGTACTATTAAGGTGAAAGGAGTGCCATATTAATTGCGCTCTGTCTTCTAATGGCTAAGATACAAAGCAGCAAGGAAAGTTTAAGCTGAGTATTCAGAAAAATCTGAGCTGTGAATACAAATAGCCACTCAGAAATATTTACAAGGAAATTAATGGCATTTACATCATAAGATTTTCAGGAAGTAAGCATTAATAATAGATTAGGTAACTATCTCTGAAGCAGAGTTGTCCCCTTTTCAGAGAAATAACCTGATTAACTTCATAAAGAATTTTGTATTTCTAAGAAAGGAACAAGACGCACTCACGTTCTTTCTTGATTTTCTCCGCTACAAGAAATTCATCACGCTCAACAGTAGGAGCAAAATTGCTTCCAATAACTCTTACTGCATACTGAAACTGTTGGGCTGCATCAGCTGAAAGAAAAAGAAAACTCTTGTCAGTTAAGGAGAAAGCTAAAGTTCTATTAAAACTCATTTTAAAAAAGTGAGACATGAGATTACATTGCTATATCTGAAAGCAAGAAAGCATACCTGGCTTAGATCTGATAACGTTGTGCTGCAATTCTTAGGCACACTTCTAACCAGAGGGCAGTAAAGTCCAGTTTAGCATGGTATTACTGTGGTATTTCAAAACAGACTCACCTGTACACACTCCACAAATAACTGCACCAAAATTTGTAATTCAGCCCTTCCTGTTCTGGGCTCAAACAGACAGTTAGGTCTATCCAGTGACTAGAGGGCATTTGCACACTTAACTGGCTCTGCCCATCCCCATGGACAGAGATGCTGAGGGATCTGGCACACATTCACACAGCTCAGCTCACACACCACAGCAACACACTCGTGTTCACCACCCACCCGTGGATCCTCACTCAGATAGTCACAACAGTGGTTTTAGCAGCTTATATCTTGGTTTTCGCTTTGGTTTTAAAACAGTTTGAAGGGTTTCATCCTTTGGTTCAAAGCCAGCTCAGAGATATCAGCATCACATCCCAATGCACAATGTGGACACTAACACAGAGGTCACAAATCAATGACCTCCTTCCACTGCTTCTTCCTCATGAAATAATTCTGGTTTTAATCTTGTTGAACAGCACTGTTTTAGTGCAAGAGTCTTGCTTTCTGAGGAAACTAACAGTCTGGTAACACCAAGACAGGGCCAGGTCAGTATTAATGCCCCTACAGCACAGTCATATTCCCATTTATTGACCTGAAAATCAAACAGTAAGCCTACAGACATGCCAAATGCCCTTATAAAAGGTCAGACACATTTTTATTCCTTATCTAGAAACAACTGTAATAACACAAGGAAAAAGGTACGTAAGAAAAAAATACAAATGTGCTTCCCACAAGTTTGAATCGTTTTACTTCAGGAAAGAAATCCATCCAAGCAAATCTGCATATTGTCTGCTCTGTATATAACAATTAAGTGTGCAAATGCATCACATGCTTGTGTGTTTTATTTAGCCAGTTGAGCAGTCAGCTCACAGGGAAAACTGCCAAGTAATGCAGCAAAGGTTCAACCAAGGATGCTGGGCAGGACAAATATGTACAAAATGAACAGAAAAGTGAAATAAGGTAAAGGAACACTAAAAGAAGAAATATTTTAAGCATTTATCATCTCTTAAATTAACTAATATTTGCAATTAGAAAAAAATCACCTCGAAGATATTAGGAGTCAAATATTGATTAAATGCGTTAAAATTAAAGGTTTATGGAAAGAAGTTTGAAATTTGAAAATCACAATGTGCTAGATTGTGTTTGAATGCCCTATATTTTTCTTAAATGTCCATTTTACACTGTCTTGTACTTTAATATCATCCACTGGTCCAACTCTGCCAGAATACTACTGTAGAACAGCAAGCATTAACCAATTCACACAAAGAAATACCTCACACAATCAGGAAAACAGTCTGCTCAGACAAAATCATTAACATTTAACAGTATTTGACAATACTGGCCTACAGAAGGAACAAGAGTATTGTTCTATTGTCCCAGAAGAAAATGCTACTATTACTGTAAGGTCACAAATCTCTACGGCAAATGCCTCTACTGTTGGACTAAGCAATTTCAATTGCAATAAAGTTTTGAAAATACAAATATAAAAATTTAACAGTCCAGCTACTGATGAACCAGGTGTGAAGACTTAAGTATGAGGAAGCATTTCTCTGTAATTCTTAAGTTTAAAGCATGTCATAACAGAATTCAAGATTTCAAAGAGCATTCTGCATGATCAATTAAAGTCAAATACTGGCACTAAGTTATCCCAGACGACATATGTTCCATTAATTCTACAACTGTGTACTTGGCAGCAGATAGAAAGTAGCAAGCTTTTCCCGTAATAGGGAAGTTTTAAGGAAAATCTATTACCTCCTGTAACAACCTTCTATTTCAACACCAACCATAGCAAGACTAGTTAAAGCACTGAAATTTAGTATAGCCTTTTCCATACTACCCTAACAAGGCATCTGACGAAGATCTCTAGTTGAAAGACTACAACTGCATCCAACAAATCCTGCTTTTTAAACCTGTTGCACTACTGAAAACATGGAAAAAGTTATCTGCTCTTCATATATTGCTGATTAGCACCAGCAATTCAACAGCTCTGTAGCAAGACTGGTTTTCTATTTTATTTAATTCAGATTTTCATGTTTTATTCATATCAAGTCCAGTTTCTCTTTTACAAACAGAATTCCCTGCTATGGGTGTTTCTTCAGCAGATTATTTCTCATGAATTCATAAAATAACTTCTGTACTGGAGGTGATTAAACATAACTTAATACAGATATGTGTCAGTACAATAAAAATTCACACAGCTTATAAGTAATAGGTACATCTAATTGCTTCCCTCCTCAATGAATTATCATTATGACAGCAGACATACTTAAAATATACAGCCATCTATCTATTTGAACATCCTTCCTCAGAACATGATTACAGCATGACTCTGTTACATAACAGCAAGCTCAATACATCTGATGCAGCTGTCTGAAGGCTAAAGGGGTGAAACAACATTGATCATGACTTTGATTTCCAGAGGTCTAAGCACAGCAGAGAATGCAGACAGCCACTCCTCCTCAGACTATATCCCTTAAGTAATACACACACAATTAATGACAGTGATAAGCAGCCAAACACCTAAACACAACTGAGAGAACTGTGCCAAGAACTGTCACTTGTGAATCACAAGAAAGAAAATGAAAATTTAAAATCTGTCTCCGTTGAACAAAGCAACCCATCAATCCTTCAAAGATTTTATACTCCACACAGCCATTCAAACTTCCCTACACACAATGCAGTATTAGAATTGAACTACTTAAAAAGGCTGATAACCGCACTTTAAAGCTGAAAAAAATACAAGTGTAGCACATGAAAAAAATATATAGAAACAAAGGACAGAAAGACTCTGGTTGTAAAGAAAGTAAAGGAGAAATAGGACTAAAGATAAAATTTAAAGGAAAAGTTCACAAGACAAAAATAATTAGCCAATATACTTGCAAAAAGGCAGTATTTCAGAGAACATGCTGAAAATCAGCAAGACTTTTGCTATAAAGAAGCTGCTAACATTACCCATACTTTTAGGGAAGCGAGCTAAAATTCACTTTATACTCTTGCATATTTCTTTAAATAAGGTTGGTTATTGGTCAATTAAGTTTTCAAAAGCAGGCAGAGGGAAGTCCTGAAAAACCTAAGTAGTAATTGAAACTATTTTTCCAAATCATTGTGATAAACCTTGTTTCCTGAAAAGAAGACATTTAGTTATTTAAAAACATCTATAAACAATTTCTAAACTATGGGACCATGCTAAAGAAAGTTTTGCTAAACCAGTTTCTTTCTTTCTTGAAAGACTTCAAAGATTAGCAAACTCTCAAGTCAGCTGTCCATCATCCCAGACAACCATTTTCCTTAAACACAAATACAAAATTACTGTAAAACAATTACACTCTAAACTGCATTCAATGCTGTAGGAGTGGCGCTGACCACAGAAAAATTACTGCTCCAAACTACTTCAGATATAGATGCTGCCAAAAACACATACTGAAGAAAAAAACCCCAAACAAGCTTCTTTCCTGTAACGAAGTGTTTGCAAAATGCCTAATGTGCTGTTGCAAAATTAGGCTGGGAAGAAAAGCTGTAAAACTTTTCACCTTCTCACATATACCACGAGTACATATGATGTTCGCTGTATCACCTGTTTTACTCATATCAGATGTTCTACATTACTAGGAAGTATTACCTGGGGCAAAAGGCAATTGCATTAACATGACATACAGTGATAAAATGCCATTGGCATTACTATTCTGTTCTTGAGGAGAATCTACACGCGCTGTGAGCTAAACTGCTTGTTCCTATAGAAAACACTGGCTTTGCAATGTGCAATTTAAGGCCCAGGCTGGTTATGACATGCAAGGTGCTGCACTGGGTTGAGGCAATCCCAGACACAACTGCACCCCACAGAACCCATTGAGAGCAGCCCTGCAGAGAAGGACTTGGGAGTTCTCAGGGGTGAAAAGCTGGACATGAGGCAGCAATGTGCGCTCGCAGCCAAGACGACCTGAACGCACCTTGGGTTGCATCAAAAGAAGAGTGGCCAGGAGGTCAAGGGAGGTGATTCTCTCCTTTACTGTGGCCTCATGAGATCCCACCTGCAGTGCTGGTCCTCAGGAGGCCACAAGTAAGGATAAAGGACTGGAGTACTGCTCCTGTGAAGCCAGGCTGAGAGAGCTGGGCTTGTTCAGCCTGGAGAAGAGAAGGCTCTGTGCAGAGACCGTACTGTGGCCTTTCAGTACTTAAAGGAGGTCATAAAATAGAGGGAGAGCAACTTGTTGAATAGGCAGATAGTAATAGGATAAGGAGAAATACGATTTTAAAATAAAAAAGGAGATACTTAGACACCATGCTAGGAAGAAATTCTTTACGGTGAGGACTGTGAGACACTACAGCAGATGGCCAAGAGAAGTTGTGGATGTCCTTTCCTGTGGAAATGTTCAAGGCTGTGTTGGATGGGTTTTGAGCAACCTAGCATAGTGGAAGGTGTCCCATCCCATGGCAGCAGGATTGGAACTATGAGCCATTTAGGGTACCTTCCAAGTGAAGCCCTTCTATGACGTATTCCTGTAAAAATTAGTTTTACATAAGTCTTCTGATTAAGTCAATTCTCTCTAAACTTCTCTTCCGCTGATGAAAGTTTTTAGTTGAAGCATTCTAAATTTATTGTTAATTAACTGTTTTTCTAGTCTCCAGACTCCTTTCCCACAAAGGAAAATAAATCAATGTAAGTACAAAATAAAGCCCAAGCCACACACACTCCATTCTTTCTTGCTTAGAAGTTGTCCACAAACTTTGATGCACAGCCCAGGAAACACAACTGTTCTTTAATTCTGTTAACATGGCTGGCTCTTGTTGCATTGTAAGTAAACAGATTTATTTGAGAACTGCCCCACTGGACTATCAACAGCTCTGTCAAAGCCTTTTCAGAACTTTCCCTCACTGTGAATTTTTGCCTCTTCTGTCAACTCCCATCTGCTCTATTAGCAGCATAGGTAAAACTCCCTCCATATCACCTTTTGAAAGAATCTACACTTTTCCCCTCCACATGAAATTTTAACATCTATTCCAATAATTTAGAGTTTTAAAAAAACAAAATCAAATAGCAATAACAGAACTGACACAGACACTCTGAAAATTAAATTGAGGCCACAATATGGACTTCAGGTAGCAAAGCATTCCCCAAAGACTGAAATACTACTTTACTTTCTAGAGCATGCACACCTCCAATAGTACTTTGGCACACAAAAATCTTTTTAGGCTTCAAACTCAAATAGACTTTGCCTGAATATTTACAGCAATATCATTCATTTCCATTGGAGGCACTAAGAGTTCTTAGAGTTTAAAGATTACCAGGAGGTTTGTGAAAGACAGCTAAGAACAAGAAGTTCTTTGTCAGAGGGTCTAAAATCACTGTCTGAAAAGAGGCATGCAACCCTGTATAACTGCTGGAGCATACAAATACAGGGGGCTAAGAAAATTATAGCAATTACTGCACAGGTAAGCAAGCTCCCTGCAAGATCAGGCGTAAGTATAAAAGTGAGTGGCTAGCCTGGAAAAACACAGAAGATAATATGAAGCCAGTACAGCAGTTCTTAGACACTATGAGAACACGTGGAAGAGAGAGGTCAGCAACGCCTCCAACTGCAGGGGCAGAGACCCCAAACTAATCACAGCAGCTAACTGCAGACACACAGCACCATGCAAAGCTTTAAGCCCCTCCTTGAGGACTGGCTAGAGAACAGTAACAAAAAGCTCTCAGACACTAGTTTTTGGGAAAAAAATTAGGTAGATAATGTTAAAAAAGACAAACAAACAACTGAACAGTTCTTCCACATAACTCAGTACTTTGTAATGAATTTCTCAGAGGCAGAGCTGTTTGCAGAAAAGTAAATCCCAGTAACTAGGCCTACACAGCTGACTGGTTCTGGAAACAAAGCAAGCATCTCCTTAGGGGATGAGCCCAAAAGGGGGAAGAGAGAGAAGATGGCTCCACCACTGAGAGCCTGACATCACAGTCCACCAAACCACAAATTCATTTCAACATAAATCTTTAACAAGCAGAGAAGGTGGAAGCCTTCTAAGGCCATCATGGGCAGAAAGCAAAAAATTCCTTGACGAGGGGATTGACTTGGAAGGAGATTAATCCCACCTTAGCCTTAAGTGAACAATTATCACAGAGACATTATATAAACAGAGCCCTTCAGCTCCTCCTGAAGCCGTAGCTTCCTCATAAACATAACAACACACAAGTGCTGAGAAGGAACAAAGGGAGAACAAAAATTCGCAAGTAGAAACTCAGGGAATGCACAGGCAGGAAGAACCATTAAATCAAAGATCAATTCCATTATTATTTACCATTAAGTTTCACCCAATTACATCAGTACCTTGTACTTCACACTCACAGCAGGTTAACTATACAAATAGTTTAAGATGGATGTTTTTGGCTTCTTGTTTTGAATTGAGAGTAGAGATTTCTCTACTAAATTTAAAGATCTCTTAAGTGTCTAAGGTTTTTGCCCCTAAACTCTGAAAGAGTATTTGAACATCATAAATTACTTTCCAAAGACTTTACTGATAACACTTGTAAAGTTTTCTTCAAAAAAGAGGATGTGTATATACAAAGCAGCCTAACTTCATTGTATACCAGGAGCAGAGAAGCTGCAGACAGACTCAACCACACACTAACATTTTACTTCAAACTTACCCTGTGCTGAAAGGAACAATTACAAGTCTGAAAAACAGCAAGATGCTAAATAGGATGTCCAGTGGGTTCCTTACCACTTTTGGATACACATGGCTTCCTCAACACAGAGGATGCTAGGGCTAACAAAATTCCTTTCTTGTCTTTTACGTATTCCTTGGACATACATATCAGATGGTTGGAGGAAAAACCACCACACACACCTTTAATGAAGGAGACCTTCACAGAATTTTTGATTTTTCAGTCTCTGTGTACTTGAAGTCTATAGCTGAGCTAATAACACATGTACTACAGTTGACTGCTTCAAGGGAAGTCCTGTCTCAGTAGGGTGAGGTTTCAGCGCTAGCATCCCTCCTAACAAAGGAATAAAGAGCAGAGTAAGAACAGGCTTCCCATCTGTCACATGCATAAAAACCTGGGTGATAAATGTGGCAGACAACCCACTGTTTATTTTAAGCTGTCACTTCAAAGAAGTCCTCAGATAATCCTCAAGTGCACAGATGAGCAGGCTACAGGTTGCACACAGAAACTTACTGTGATTTTGGCCAAAATTTCCACTGTCATTAGTCAAACATAGGAAGGATTTTAAGTTACATTACCAGAATCCCAACACACAGAAACAGGTTCAACATTTATTTAAAAAAATAACAAAACCCAGTGTTTATGCACATACTGCTTGTAAATAAAATTATTATTCTAGTCAGGAGATACAGAGAGGTATCGAAACTATGACTTCAAAAAAAGCTAGATCCTAAGCTGCTAGAAGTGAGCCATCTCACCTCAGTACTCATATTTCAGTTGATAAACAGAGGTTTCCATTTCTGTTCTCATGCTCTGTTTAAGACCTAGATACCACTAAGAACCAAGCTTAGATTGAGGTTAGATTAGACTCCAAATCTAAGAAAAAAGAGTCATGAAGAAAACAGGACTAGACATTCCAGAAATAATGTCCTTGAAAAGGCATCCAATATTCCAATAAAGCAAGACAATCTATTTTCCAAATTTATTTGGTTTTGGAAATAGAACTAGCAATGAGCACAATTATTTGAGATTTCTGGTAGCAAATGGTTGAAACATTTTAAACAAGAACATAAACCAATTGTATCAGAAAAAATGTTTCCAAAGAATGTTAAAGGCAAGAAAGAGCTTTAAAAACAGAGCTATAAGAGTACCTTAGAATTATAGTCTGATGTGAAGCACCCTTTAAAATACAGTTAAAACGCTTGCTAAAAGAAGCATGTGGTTACAGAAGAACACAAGAGGCGTTACACAGTTTAGAAGCTACTCCTGATCTGGTGGAGATAGGGGAAGAGTAGGAATTTGCCACATCCTGGTAAGATCTTACAAGAGGAATTCCTGACACAGAAATACTACAGATTCTGGGAAAAAAAAAACCCAAAAAACCAAACAAAAAAAAAAACCCACAAAAAAAACTACTGCCTTGCAGAGGACTTCAAAAACCAATGAAGCAGGAAAAGACTTTGAAAAACAAAACACAGCAATCCAATTATTTAGTTTGAAAAAGACCCTTAAGATCTTAGAGTTATATGGAGTGTTTTCTGTGATCCACCCTTCTCAGATGAATCACAGAAATACAAAATGGTTTGGGCTGGATGGGACCTTCAAAGACGATCTAGTGCACTTCCCCTGTCATGGGCAGGGACATCTTTCATTTGATCAGGTTGCTCAAAGTCTCGTTCAATCTGGTCTTGAACACTTCAACAGATGGGATTCACAACTCCTCTGGGCAACTTGTTCCAGTGCCTCACAACCCCGACTGTAAAAGCTTTCTTCTTTCTGTGTCCAATATAAACATACCCTGTAAGTGTTTAAAGCCATTACCCCTTGTTCTGTCACTTTAGGCCTTGGTAGAACTTGGCTTTCGTACAAGCCCTCTCTAAGCACCGACAGGTCACAAGGAGATCTCTGAGCAGAACCTTCTCCCGGCTCAACAACCCCAGCTCTCTCAAACCTGCTTTGTAGGAGAGGCACTCCATTCCTCTCAAAATTTCCATGGCCCTCCTCTGGACCTGCTCCAATACATCCACACCCTTTTACAACTTGGGGTCCCAGAGCTGAACACAGTACAGCAGATGGGGTCTCACAAAAGCAGAGCAGTGAGGGGAGAATCACTGCTGTCTGTGCTTCTTTTTAGGGAGCTCAAAATACATTGAATTTGCGGGATGTACATTACTGCCTCATGTCCAACATTTCATCCACTCCCCAAGTCCTTCACTGCAGGACTGCCCTCAATCCGCTCATCCCCCACCCTCTACAGATATTGGGCATTGCCCTGACCCAGGTGCAGAACTTTGAGGTTCACACGGGCCTGCTCCTCACAGCTTTCAGGGTCCCTCTGCGTGGCACTCCCTTCCATCAGTGCATCACCTGCACTGCTCACCTTGGTGGCATCTGCAAACCTGCCAAAGGCACACTCAGGCCCACTATGTTATTAATAAAGACAGTGATCATCGTCAGTCCCAACAGAGACCTCTGAGGGACACCACTTGCTACTGATCTTCATTTTGACACTGAGACAGTGACTACAACTCATTGGATGTGGCCATGCTGCCAGTTTCAGTTCCTCATTCACCAAACAGTTCATCCACTAAGCCCATATCCCTCCAACTGAGAGAGAAGAGAAAGATAGGGTGTGAGACCATGACATGCTGTCTGCAATAGATGGAAACAAAGTCTGAGAGACAGATGACATATATATCACCACTGTGTTACTCAGATTTCTACGATAGCAATAATCCACACATATGCCACATTCTAATAGTATTTTACAACAGGTCAATGCTCAAAAGTTTTAGTTACTGTGCTGGAAATACCTAAAGGGACTTGTCAAAAGAAAGGGGCATGGAGAGAGAAAAGCATAAGGGACTTGACAGCCATTACTAATGAGGGAGAAAGTCATCTCTCACACAAGAAAACAGATGCAATAGAATCTTCTGCATGAGTTTCTCGAGTGAGCCATGCTGATAAACAGAGCAACTTAAAAAGGAGATTCAGCAGATGCATGCCTTCCTTTCCACCCCTCCAACTGCTTACTAAAAACAGTCTTCGCCTTGACTGCGAGGGAGAAACTTACGCAAACAGACAAGAGATTCATTCCCCTGCTGGAGACTCACAGCAGCATCAAGGCACCGAGGACCTGTAGCGGACCTGGCGCACGCCAATGGCTCCACTCGAGCAGACACCGGCGGGAGGCGGAGGTTCCTCAACGCGTACACGGAGCCTCCTTTCGCCCCTCCACCCCGGCACCGGTGCCCGGTCCCCCGAAGAGGGGAGCGCCTTCACGAGCCGCCCAAACGCTCTGGGG